>NBIL01031219.1:0-20147 GCA_002752925.1 Viola pubescens var. scabriuscula
TACGGATTCTTACTGTTCATAATACTTGTCATTTTATCTTTTTCGAAACATATATTTTGTGCAAATGACAAAAAAAAAATTATGCATTAACCCAATTTGATGATGGTGTGGTAATTTGAGTGGAAATTAGGAGTAAAAATGAAACAATGTGGAATAAAATGAGATCAAAAATTATTGTGCTAAATTAAAAGACATTTAATGGAAACCGGAGAGAGTTCTACGCACGTTGTGTTACAATAAAACAAAACAAATAATACTACTACATATGTTATATTAAAATAATAATTATGATTTTTCGGTTTTCTATTATCGAACTTTCGAATTATCGAACTACTCGTGAAAAATGCTTATAAAAAATATATGAAATAGAAGACGGAAAAACCATAATTATTATTTATCCAGAATTCCTGGTAATCAAATTTATGCCTATAAAAAAACTATGAAATAAAATTACATGAGGCAATTCACGTAAATATTTTATTTATCCTGAATTCCTGATAATCAAATTTACAACTGGCGTTCAGGTAGGCACATTCACTCCCCGCAGCCTACAAACCTCTACAAAAACCCCCGACAGTGTCAGCCCACAAACCCTACTACTTACTTCAGTGCCCCATTTCTCAAAAATCCCCATCAATCCCAAGGAAAAAACTAACAAAATGTCCGGCTCTTTGGACATGTCTCTGGATGACATCATCACTCGCAGGAAGAGTGCTGCTGCTGGAGGAGGTGACACTACTCTCAGAGGCAGGCGTCGAGGCAGAGGCTCCTTTTCCAGTACCTGTCCTGGCCCTGAGCGGCGACTCCTCCGCCGTGACCCAATCAGAAGTATCATGCCGTACCCAATGCAACCGCCGTACCCAGTGCAACCAGTGAGCTTCCTCTTACAGCTTCAAACTTGAAAAGATGTCATCTTTACATTTATTGTGTTTGTAGTATATTCGTGGGTAACCCTGCTTGTAAAGTGAAGCTTTGTACTAAAAAAGTGAATGGACTTTTTGACTGTAGGTAATGCAACTGGTGGAGCCGATGATGCTGGCTGGAGATGGTGTATCTGATAAGGAAGCTGGAACAAAGCTTTATTTGTCAAACTTGGATTATGACGTATCCAGTGAGGACATTGAGGTACTCTCTCTCTTTTAATGTCATTTATCTTTACCGGTTCTGGGTTATGGGTTCGCATAATATAACTCTGTTCTAACTGAATGGGTTCTATGTTCTGGCCATTTACTCTATTTCGTTTGATTTATTTAAAATGGAAAAAACATAGAGCTTTCCATGACAGATTTGTATGCCAATGAAATGGCTTTCTTGGATCCTGCTATTGTTTCCTTGAGTTGGCAATGATAATGTTGCTATGTGAAGCCATGGGATTTGAGTTAATGGGTTCTTTCTAGCTAGCAGAACTTGTGGTGGCCATCTCTAAGGTTCCTTTCGAAAATAGCATATAAGCTGGCTTCAAGAGTTAGTATAACCGTCATATGTGTGATGTTGTTCTGTGATGATCGATCTAAACAACTACTTCTCTCACATTGTCTGCACCATGTCCTAATATAGTTTAGCATTGAGTAAATAGCAGGAATGTCACAGGATGCATCATTAACATATGTCAGGGCCTATGCAGGTTCTTTTCTCTGAGATGGGTGAATTGTTAAGGTACACAATCCATTATGACAGGAGTGGAAGATCAAAGGTTTTCTGCTCAGGCCTTGACCTTTTCTTTTTACATTTTTTGAGCTGCGTCATCTTTCTCAGGTTGAGATTCATCTCTTTTCTCTACAAGTTCAGTATGTCTTCTTGTGGCTTATAGAAGTTATCTTCTAGGGAACTGCTGAAGTCATCTTTAAGCGCCAAAGTGATGCTCTTGCAGCAATCAGGAGATATGATAATGTTCGACTTGATGGGAAGCCCATGAAGATCGAGATTGTAGGTCCTAATCTGGTCTGTCCTGCTCCTCTCCCTCCAGTAGCAGCTAGCATCCCACAAAATCCTCATGTTGCAGTTGGAAGGTACGTATAGAACATTCTGGCTTTTTTGTTTTGAATGATATGTCCTGATTGTTTTTATGTAACTATTCACCAACAGCATAGATGTAGACATTAAGTTCTTGATAAAAGGTTGTCGTTCAAACTTTTCAGATTGGGATTCATCCTGCAGTCATTGTAATTTATGGTTGGGGAAGTAGAAGGGTAATTATATTGTACACCATTTTATGACTCCTAGTAAATAGAGAAAACCAAGAGTATAACCAATCGCCTTTAGCAATAACCTAGTCCTCCTATTGATGATGCTATTGTTTATCTGGTTATTCCTTTCTGTTGGCTTCGTTTTGGCGGCGTATTGCTATAAAATGATAAATGAACTGCCTTGAATCTTGGTTGGTGAGAATTTTTGTACTGTTATGTTTGGTGACCTTTAATTGTTGCTTGAGGATTTTCTCAACTTACCTTTGTAATGTACTTTTGTACTTTTGTACTTTTATTTGTTATTAGTCTATTACCGATCATGTTAACCTTGAAGTCTTGAAATGCTCGTTTGCACTTGTCATTTGACAGCAGACAAGAATTGATCGGTGGTGCTAGAGGCCATGGTGGTGGTGTCCGCAGTGGGGGTGGCAAGGATCAAGGTTGGGGCTCTGCTAGAGGCAAGGATCAAGGGAGACCTCAGGATCGGAAGTTGACTGCAGAAGAACTCGACTCTGAGCTGGAGAAGTACCAGTTGGAAGCCATGAATTTGAAGAGAAATCGCGAATAGTTCTTGGATATCTTCTGATGATATTAGTTTTACTATGCTGACTGCATCTAGGTGCAATATTAAAAACCCAGGATTAGAACTTAGGTGGAAGATATTTTGACTAGAATCCGACTGAACTGAAAGCATAAGGAGACAGATAGCCTTTTGATTGTAGCAAGCTCCAAGTATTTTGCATCATTTTACGCTGGTTGGACATCTTATGGATGCCAACAACTCACCAACAAGGGCTAGCTCCCTTGTTCGAATTCCTTAAATTACAATTCCTATCTATTGTTAAAAAATAGTTGCTGCCCCGTCAAAAAAAGTTCGAGCTCCTAAATGGACACGATCCCAGAAAATTTAACCGCTATTATATGCCGTCATAGGAATATAATTAAAATAAAAAATTACATATCACCTGGCAATGCTTTAGATGGAGAAGTAAAGAACATTCATCTTACCCCTTTTTGTTCATGACTCAATTATAAGAAAAGTGACCTGATAGGAAGGAAAGCTTTCTTAAACAACAATGACAGAATGTAAATAGGGAACCAAAACTTTTCATTAATTTCAGCTCAAACATTCAACTCGTACACGAAGAACCATTTCTCAACAGTTAATTATACAACAATTGCACTAGATACCGGGGAGATGCAACCAAAAATGAAAATAAATTACACATGGTCAAGAACAAAAATAAGTAATCAATGCAGAGGGCCAGGAAAAAGACAGCCACTAACCAGGCACAGTTGAAGATGTACCGACGAACAGACAGCCAAAGTGATGCACTAAACCCTAGTTATCCACACTGCCAGGCATCATTACTTCCTACTCGCTAACCGTACAAAATACAGACTGCGTTCTTGTCACAATAAATTGATAAGCCTCTTGTTATGTCAAAAGGGAGCTCTGAGATTTTTATTATGTAAGGATGACTGATTTTCAAAAAACAAAAAAGAATAAACCAGTATTAATACTGCCCTCGGGAGTGAAAAAATTGAGAAGGCCGAGAAGTATTGTGATTCTGTACACCGGGAAAAAAGGACAGTTTTGAAGTTGCCCAAAAAACTCTACACACAAATGCACATCAATAACTGCAACCATTAATAGAAAAACACATAGTTAGCACAGGGAAATGAGAACATGGCACACCCGCCACTAAAAAGCTCAATGCCATTGTGGAACGTGCAGTAAACAAATACATGCATCTTAAGGCTTTCAATAATCTCATGTGTCTTTAAACATTCTGAAAATTTGAAAATGCATCCAATCCTTAAACTTACCAACTGACGTAAAGGAAACAGGTTCCAATTAAAAGTAAAAACGTTGTGTACCACATCAATCCTACTAACAGACAGTGAAGTTAACTTGCAGACATGATACTATTCTCAGCATGCTTATCACCTAAAGTTACTGCTATTAGCCTCCAAACCTAAAACCTTTATTTCATGCGTAATACTGTTATTTCTGACATTGCCTTCCAAGATGACCCTAAGTCTACATATTTGGCTACCTTGTGCTAAAGAAATGTTTAGAACAGCAGGTAATCATGGGTTGTGTGACTAGGAGCAGTGAATAAGTTAACTGGATATTATAAAGTGAAAATGTACATTTCAGGAATAGAGAGATAGTACCTGAATCAAGTTACTCCCACCGACATGTAGCACTCTTGCTAACCATTTAATTGCAGTTCTCTAGTTTCAAGGTCAAATCTTCAGTTCAATATCAAACTTTATACGCCAAATGAAGAATCCCCCAAAAGTTCATTCAACTGAAGACAATGGAGACATGGGAATAAGCATCATATAGCTTATCACTTCCTAAGAGTTTGGAGCAACAGCAGAGGAGGATGCTGATCTTGGGGCATTACAGTGCACAATGATTCCCTCAGTATGACCCAATTTCCTGAGTTCACGTCGCAGCTGGAATCCTTTCCCCTAATTTTGATTGAGAGCAGGAGGAGGACTAGGAACCTCATACTTCCCTAAATTAATACTTTCCTAGTTGAAGTGCTTCCATGAATTGGATTCCAAACAGTTTGATGCATACAATTGTGGATCTTCAAAATTTGGTCTGATGTCACCGAAAACTCAACATGTGTCAAGCGAGAAGACATCAAGGTACTAAGACTGCAGTGTCTTCCAAGGTCAACAATTAAGGAAAAAGGTTCAGCAAATCCTCAATTCAAAGTCCATCATTTGATAGCTGAAGTATGCCGCGTATCTGAAGGTACGGATTTTCCAAAAGTTTTTCATTATTGCTCTGCATACAACAACCAAAACAAAACATGAAACAGAATTTTCATCACCAATTCTAATGATAACTAAAGCTAAAAAAAATAGGCAAGTCATAATGAAGAGTTAGGCATGATCAGACTTGACTGAATATAATAGATGGACGTAGCACACAAGCACATTCTTGAAAAACAAAGCCACTCTTGTAATGAGTGTTCTTTCTGTAATGTGCCACCCCAAGAAAGCAATAAAATAAAGTCTAACCTGCTGGGCTTTAAAGACGAGATTCTGAAGCATGCGTTTGTACTCATCTGGTTTCTCAGTCATCATTCTCTGAAATATTCATGACTACTTTAGTTAGTTATGAGTTTCTAGTCAAACAATTAAAGGTCATTAGTGAGGCAAAGAAAACATCTTGCCTTCAAAAGAAAAGCCGAAGAGTAATATGCAACCCTTGAATCAGTATCCTCTAGAAGTCCCCTGCCAAAAAAACATAAGTAAATGATGTTTAGAAAGCTTCAACAGGAGGAAAATGAGATATCATTTATGAAGTAGAGACATAAGGATCACCTAAAAAATTCTTCACCACCAACATCTTCAAAGGCAGAAGGATCTGCTGTGCATTTACCAATTAGAAGTAACAGAAGAGTGGCCCTAATGTCTGATGCTGTACCAGGAAGGTTTCCTCTTCCTTTGCTTCCGACTGCAACACCCAATGCAATATTGTCGGTTGCTGCACCAGCAAGCTGAAGCAACGGCCAATAAAACAATGCAGCAGGAACACGCGCAACCAATTGCGTAGGCACAATTGCCTGTCCCCGGAGAAGCATTGCTACCACAGAGGCTGTCTCAAATACCACAGAACTGTTAATGCCAGCTTCTTCCACAACTTCATTCCAGCTATGGTTCTCTTGTTGAGGTACTTGATCACCAGCATCTTGTTTCTTACTTCCAACTCTTCCATCACAAACTCTAGCATGGTGTATACCTTCACCATGTGGCATTGCAGCTGCCGGGAGAACTTTGAGGCATAATTGAGAGAACAGTATGTCACACATCTGCTTAGAAACACCAGCCAAACATGAGAGATGGTCATTAACAGTCTTAGTGACAAAATCAATACAACAAAAATATGCATTGGAAGGTATGAGCAAGTATCCTAACTTGAATCACATTTTCGTGGCTTTTTTCTTCTAACAAACATACCTTCAAAATGTTCAGGTGATCTCTTTCATTAGCCAGTAAGGACAGAGCACTGCTCATTACATCTATCACAGCATTTGCTTTCTGAAGTCTGACATCCGACTGTTCATCATTGGCTTTGCTGCTGCTTGAATGTTGCATCTCATTCTCATCCAACAAAAATTTGCATCGCATAAGAAGCCTCTCTACAACAAATAGAAAGCCAGATCTAATGACACTGTGTTTGGACTTCAGAAGCCCACATAAAAGCCAGACTGACAAAGGAACATCTGAAGCAGCTGACAAATCATTGGCCCCAGCATGGGCAATTTTATGCTGCAATTCTGTGATGTTTGACCATATACTGCCCCCGCTGATTTCAGCAATAAGCAAATCACCTAACCATGTATAGCCATTGCGTCGGTAAGAAATTCTTTCTGAATGAAGGAGAGAATGCAAAGTAGCCCATGATTGCTTTGCTTTGATGCCAACACCATTTCTTTGAACAACACTTTCTATGCTTTCCAGAAACTTGTAAGACTTGGTTATCTGTATCAAATGGGAGAATTCTTGGTCTATATGTGTGAACGAGCTAATTATTGTATTAAATTTTTCAGCTACACTCTCCAATAGCTGCAAAGAACAATTAGATTGAGTAAGCAGATAGACGCTAAAATAATTATCATTGATCAACGTTTCACAAAAAGCTATACTGACACCAACAAAATCAATGACCTGGTGCAGTAACATTTCCATAATAAAAAACTATAAGGACAGACAGCTAGTAAGATGAATGCATGCAGTTTTGGTGCAATATTCTCTCCTCCCACCACCGATCAGAGTCCCACATCCTAACATGGACACAACACTGCGCATACATCTATTTGCATGCATATATATATATATATATATACATACATATAAATATATATGAGACGTTGTCAGTAAATCGCCTTCCTAGTTACTGGAAAATTACAAGAAAAATACATTCAAGCTCTTGAGCTTACCATGTTCAGTCGTTCATTATTGGAATATCTAGATAGGGCAGCAGAAATTGATCTCCTCAAAAGCTCCACAATGCCTTCCAATCCCAGCTTAACAGAAATATATAAAGCTTCAGGTGCACCAGCAAGAATGAGAAGGTTTGCAATAGGTTTAATCTCATCTTCAATATACTCAGAAACTCCAGCAGCTATGCATGCTTCATTTATTTGATGCAAAGCATAGTCAAAAAGTACTGAATATAGATTGCCCTTCTCGTTTCTCAAATTAGCGAGTGAATACTGCAAAAAACAAATAATCAAATGGAGGAAGACAGCTAGTCAAATTACATAATTCAGTGGCCATCACTGTTATAATTACAGGTTAACTGTTTGCATATACCTCAATGAAGATAAACTCAATTCCCCCAATCAGATCAATCTGGTTTACAAGAAATACTAAGTGCTTGGAGACGGACAATGAAGATGCATCAGGGACTTGGTAAAACATGTTTGTTAACATGCAAATAAGCTTGCTATGAACTAATTCTGCCCAAGAATTATTTCTGCTAGTCTCTATGAGTGCCTTAATGACCTGAAAATGTGGAGATTGGCAAAATAATCAGTTATGGCACAGTTAAATGGATATCTTACATATCAGCTACACCATGCCAGACAAACAGGAAATCTCAATTGCTAACTTTGCTCAAAAGGTCACCTAATGAAATCAAGGACGGTTGATTAGATCTGCATTTGTATGTGTGTGAGATGTAACAGAAATCCCACAAGACTAAAGGAAAGAAAAAGCTTTGAACATATTCAAATGACTCTTTTTCCCTGTTTTCCCTAGTGAACAGGATAATACTAGTGACCAATCTGGTGACATGTATCTCACCAAGATTATTTTCTTTAGAGGACCATGTCCAGTACAAAGCATTAGCAATATGAACCAATCAGGTTTTGCAGGCTCCATTTTCATAATGTATTTTTTTTACTCTGGAGAATTTTTCACAATATTAACTTTTCTAAGAAAAGTATGCTACATAATCCTGTTCTCATGCCAAAATATGCTGACTGAAAGTTATAAGAACCATGTTCAACCAAATCGTAGCTATTTCCTCCCCCCTTAATATACAATTCACAATCACAATGCATTTCCAGAGGATTGGCATCGCAGACTAAAGTTCAGCTCATTTTCCAATTACAATGTTATATCCAAGTTCACTTGAGGATTTATTTCTTCCCCACTTTTCTCAGTTAGAGTGGAATTTTAAAGTTGGGAAGTAGTAGAAACCTCTATAGAAAAGAAGATTAGATCAAGTCAGACAGAATGAACACTGTAGATGTGTTCAAAGCCTCAAGTTGTACTCCACAATCCAGCCAATTTATTAAGGTTCGTGGTTTCTTATTTTATATGCAGGATTGGAGGGAGGGTAGGGTGGGAAGAAGTGAAGGAAATAAACACTCTTCTTTTAGTGGAGGCTAATTACAGAGATTTGAATAAAGACAGAAAACTGTACTCTTTCAAGTTCATTAAAGCAGCTCGAGCATATGTGCAAGACAAAATATAATTTTTCCTTATAGTAGCACGAGGTAGAAACCAGGGGAAGAAAAACAAGCTTACCCTTATGTCAAGGCCTTCTAATCGACTTCTCAAGATTTTGCCCCTGTCACAGACAAAATAAAGTAAACAGCTTAAAGCAGACGCCCAAACAGATTCTTCCTTCTCCTCTGTCTGCAAGAAACATTTTTGGGTATCAAACCATAGAAAATTATATGTTAAGGGCAGTGAATATGGTACAAAAGAACTGACAGAAATTGACAAAAACAAGAGATAAATTTCCAGCAGCATGGCTTTTTTTTTCCACCTGAAATTCTTAAAGGCTCTACCTAAAAGAGCTTTTGTTTCTTCACCCAGTCAAAAACCAGATTCTGGCGTACAAAGTTCTTTGTCATCAGTTCTAATTTAGAATTCATGGCCCTCTAGCATTTTCGGGAGATCCTGCACTACTGGTTGGATATTGAAACCTTGAATGAGTAAATTATTAGTTGCTTTACCTAGGTAGGAAATTACACTGCCTATAGTTAGAGACTGATGAGAAAACCCAGATATGTTGCTCCACTTAAAGGTTAAATAAGTGTCAAGGAAGATGAGCACAAGCTAAAAATGATGCCAGATGGAAGAATACCTGGACAAGGAGAAGAAGAATCTCATATAAGATGTTTAAAATCCATGACTCAAACTTATTAATTGCTGAAGAAGTGCTCAACATATTAACGGAATCTGTTTTCCTCTTCCCCTGTGGTGGAAGTTGTTCTTCACAGTCAAAAAATGTTTCTTGCGAATACTCTTCTTCAATTGTGGAAGTATCATCAGACATAATTGGCTCCAATAAATGAGCATGTACCCCAAGGTTCAGTATTAAATCAAAAGCGCGAACCCTACACGCTGCTTTTGGAGAACTAAGCATTTCCTGAAAGATGATTCCAAAAAGAAAAATTGAAGCTTTAAATTTCATCATCTAAAATCACCAAGAAATGAATATAACACTCTTGCAGCACCTGTAGCATGGAAAGAGTGAGAGGAGCAGCTGTCCCAGAGTCCAATACATACCTACAAAACAAAATTTGGCAGCAACTCTCATCCATAAGCTACTCAGTACCAAAAAAAACATCAAAGTTCAGTCACAACTTCATGAAACATGCTTTTCCATGATTTTTTCCCAAGTGATGGGGTGTTCCATGATTTTTTCCCAAGTGATGGGGTGTGGCACCCATGACAATTACTTAAGAATCCACTTAATTTTGGTTTCTTTTTAGCTCAATAGAATGTATACTGAAGTTAAGTGCGATGAATTTACTAAAAAATTAAGTTACAGTAATATATTTTACAAAAATTCACCAAAACAAACTGGAAAAACAAGAGCTGGGCATCGATATCATAAAGAGTAACCTAGAGATAAAGCGCCCAGGTACTAGTTCTCACTCCTTTATCTGGCTATTACCATTCTGTCCCAAGGAGGATTTGACATCTATAACCAATGTTTCGGTTCTGAGATCAAGCATTCATAAGCATACTAGGTTCACTCCAAATCATTGTTTTGGTTATCCAGAAATAAGCCTATTTCTTTAGCCTACCAATTCATCAATTTATAATCAAGCACTGTATAAACACCATATAAGCTAAACTGCTTCAATGCACATCTTGGAATAGTTGCATGCTGTTACGCTTCCCCAGATTAGATACTCGCGCAGCCAATATTCTACTAAATTTGTTCTCAGCAAGGATAAAAAGGCACTCAAGTAAGATACTTCAAGTGGATTATAATAAGCCAGTCAGTAGGCAGAGTTGATGGTTTTAGAAACTTAAATCCTGTGCAAATAGATGATATTATGCAACCAGGACCACCCCCAACCCAATTTATAAGAAAGCACAGAAGCAATTAGTCATGCTATGTCTGCGTGTGAACGCATACAAAAAATACAGATGTCTTACCACCAGGTTGAATATCTAAAGTTTAGATCATAAGCAGTAAATCATTATCCAAAACTTACATGTCGATGACAAGTTTGATGAGGACACTGACGGCCACATCCATTGATGGCTTTCCACCACTATTAGTTAATTTAGATGATAGGGTCAAATGATTAGCACTTTGAGAATACGTCTCTGAGCTAACTGCAGCGATAACCTCACATACTTCTGCAGGATTTAACCGTAAAGGCTGCTGTTCACTGATGCACATTCAAAAACAAACGTGAACATGAGGAAAACAAAGAGAGAGTCATAATCTAAGCCCTCAGCCATAGCATAAGAGACACTTCAAGTATTACAATTGAAATTAGAAAAGCAAAGCTGCAAATAGAGAGCTATATTATTTCGATCCCCAAAAAAAAGGGAAAACATACAAAATCCTTCACTAAGCTTTTTGCTCATGGAACACCTGCACTCAGAAGATAAAGAAAGAAGTGTTGTCTTTCCAGTATTTCAAATTTACAAAACTACCAAGCATTAGGAACAATCTAGATAAACAGATGAATATACACAGTACAATAAATGGTTTGTCTTCAGCTTTCTAGACATTGTCAATTATAGATGCAGGGCTCTTTAACAGGAATGGAGTTCAAGTACTCTTGTGTGCAAGTAATGGTCGTAAGGAGAGAGGATTTAGCAAAAGGCATGGGAGAAGTGAGGGCGGTGCAACCTTAGTGAGTAAGATATAAATGGCAGGTAAAGAGCATGTGAAGAAGGGGAATCTACATGTGTGGGTGAACAGTGCTGGGGCAATGTGAATGGATGATGAGAGGGGAATCAACACAAAGGAAGAGACCATGGTAGCTGGGAGTGTGAACTTAGCAAAAGAGGATATTATCACCAAAATAAGCACCCAAAAGTACTTGAAGGAGAGGTGGGGAGAGTTATAGCAAAGGTAGTGGCACTAAGAAAAGTAAAGCCGCTCCACGCGTACGATATTGAGTGATCAAAGTATGGGGTGTCATGTGCATTAAGAAAGATCAAAGAAGCATAATCCAGCCTAGCTCCAAACCCACCAAGCCAAATCTACCTAATCATCCCAAGAACTTTGGATTAATTAAGAATTCTGCCACTAATTCATAATTAATCCTGCTCACGTGAATTAACAATTAAGAGGAAAAGTATTAGTGCCAGTGTTGAGGTCATTCACAAGAAGACAAAACTAATCCAGTCACTAATTCATTCCTACAAAAGAAAAAAAACACAACATTTAACCATGACTGAAAAGATCTGTAATTTTTACCTGTAGTGGCGATACTGGAAGAGTGGCCGCGCACGTGGACGAAATGTGCTCACAGGAGAATCCTCCCTGAAACACAGAAAGCAGGATGTTAAAAGCATAATTACATACCAAAATCCAGTACTAGACCATGTAGATAGAGCTGAACTTTGTGAAAATTTAACATAAGCCTATAGGAAATTTCCGTCCACAAAACTTGAACACATGCTTCATGGCAGTTACATGAACAAAAAGAACACAAACAAAATGCCACAATTTTGTTATTGTCTTCAAAGTATTGACTGTTATTTTCCTTGGAGAAAATTGTTTACATGCCTAAAATTCCCATACCATTCCGTGACTTAATTTTGTTTTACATTGCAGGACCTTTTCTGGCAGAGAAAACTTTGATTGTAGGATGAGAAAAGTTAAATACCATGAGAATAAAGCAATTTTAAGAGAAATACAAAAGAGTAAAGAAAAGGCCATTCAAATCCATAGTACGTTAATTGTCTTAAGAGAAAGAATTTGAGACTACTTATTCAGTTCTTTAAATACCAAGCACACAGGAAGGAAGTATGGTGCAAGAGTGAACTCACAAAGTCCATCCAATGTAACAAATCCCTGATCCCATGATTGAGATCAAGCTTAGAAACAGTTAAGCCAGGTAGCAGTTAAGCCAAACACAGTCTAGGCAGATTACACATGACAGTGATGACACAAACAACCATCCTACAATCCAGATTCAAGGCCAAATTACTATAAGACTAGTGCCCTGGGTTTTTGCACCGCTGGTAACCAGTAACTCTATCATGCAAGTGTGACATAGCATACAAGTAAGATAAGCTTTCTGGCTAGAGAAATAAATTCATGCACAAAGAGGAGGAAAGCAATCTAAATTAAAACAAAGCCCTTGACAAAGAAAAAGTTGAGTAAGAACATGCCAGATTTGGTGAGGCCCTGCTTTACTGCGTTTAGACGCTGTTATGGCTCTCAAGTGGGTACAGCCAGAGGAGGAATTGGTAATTGTGGTGACAGATGAAGGCTGCAAAAGTTGATCGATAAAAGGCATATCAGCAGTTCCAAAATATTTCCATGGTTGACCCTTCATTTTAGCTTCCATGTCACCAACAAGTAGAGCAGCAGCACCTAGTTCTAGGAAGTTGCATGTGCTTACATCTTGGAGATCCACAGAACGATCACTGTATTCCAGAATGGCACAGATGCAAGTTAGTGTGGAATAACACATTACAAATTCCACCATAAACAGCTAAATAAAACACCAATATAAACAAATAGAACAATGCCACATACACAAAAGTCAATTACCTTTCAGTAGACAGTTCGCCAACCCAACGCCATTTAAAAACATCAACTGCAATGAAATCAACATCCTCCATTGTATCAATATGTTCAATATTTGATAACTTTGAAACAGGTAAAGCAGTGACATCTTTGCTCTCAGAGGATTCTCCATTTGCAGGGCTTAGTTGGGAATTGAAGGATCTACTCAAGAAAGATGATAGAGTAGGAAGTGAGTGTCTTGATGCAGTTGGGGCTCCAGCAAAAGCTGCTGCTTGGAATGACCTCTTTGGAATATGTTGAGCCACTAGAGAACGCACATAATTTAATGACTTTACAAGTGCTTCAGAAGCAAATGTAGACGCGGGCAAAGAAGGGGAAGAATTTGCAGAAACTGCTGGCGCAGCAGACTGCTGATTCAGGGATCGAGACCATGGTGAAGATCGTCGTTTAGGACTAATATCACACTCAGCAATTATGCTCACACAGAACCGATCTATCTGATATAATGTCTCCTCACTTGGTTTATATCTACAGCAAAAGGAACAAGTGACTCATATAGCCAAATTGTAGAATATTAGAGGCAGCAACATTACAAGAGGTGGATAGGCAACATAGGCAAGACTTGCCAGTTCAATGCACATAGGAGAGGGATGAGGCAGTAGTAATAAGAATGATTGGAAAGCAGAAACTATGCTCTTATTCCCAGACATAAAAGACAAACAAAAAAAGAAGTTGAAATAAGTTTCCATGCGAACTACCAACAGCTAAAAAAGTGGTGGTTGAAGAATCCATGTTAGAAATGGTCATTATCCCAAATCATGGCCATTATGAACCACACAATAGAAGCATGCAACAAAATTTTATTGGCTTTGATAGCCATCTCTACTTCATACTTTTAGTACCTCTCCCATGGAAAACTACATCATATCTGTTATTTTCTTATGTCTTAGAAAAAATAAAATCATTAAACCCAAAAAAACATAAAAAATCAACAATGTACTAGGCACTGGAGCCACTTATTTTCTTTCTTCTTTTTCCAGTTGATTAAAATAAGAGCTATAAAGGGAGGAAGCTCAGCAGCTGACTGCCAACGGTGCATAGAAGGAGGAAAGTTTTTCCCAGAAAAGGAAATAAAAATGTTAAGATGTGGCATTTTGAACACACATGAAAGGGGCTTACAGTAGCTAAGGGTTTAATTCAATACAAATCCGTTTCTGACTTCATACTTCACTTTCTAATAATAGAGTGCTAAGATTTATTTACATTTTCATTATCAAGATTAACAACAAAAAATGTGTTGCAAAACAGCTTTATACATAATTGAAGAGGTGAAAGGAATATAAAAGGAAAAAAGTACAGCACCCTTTGTGTAGGTTAACTAGAAAAAATATAAGAAGTAACTTAAAAGAATCCACAATGCTAAAAGATAATGATGCTTGTATGCAAACTTACAGTTGAGCAGTGTATTCATTCATTGAAATTTTAGAAACATCAATTGTGGTTTCCAAATCAGGGGAAAACATATTAGAAGTCTTATGATTGTTTATTCCACATTCAACAGCGAGCTGAGATTTTATGCAAGAG
The DNA here is from genome assembly GCA_002752925.1 of Viola pubescens var. scabriuscula. Classification (NCBI taxonomy): domain Eukaryota; kingdom Viridiplantae; phylum Streptophyta; class Magnoliopsida; order Malpighiales; family Violaceae; genus Viola; species Viola pubescens. The sequence continues at coordinate 14,773 of NBIL01031219.1, forward strand.
AAAAGAGTTGGTTAAAGAATAGCATACCGTAGGAGGTAACGCTTTAAAAGTGCCACACACCTTGCAACTACTGCTGGACTGGTACAAAGTAAAGCCATATCAATCAGAAAAGACTTTGCAGTATAACAAGTATTAGTCTACAAACCATTCTTCAAGCAAAGGAGAAAATATAAAGGCAGCATGGGAAACTACAAAGCACAGCTCATAATTAAAAAAGATGCACCTAAGTTTTGGTTGACTAAAACCAAGACTATGACTCTGAATTTATTTCATTTGATCGTTGTTCTGCTTATGCAGATGTAACTACACTGAAGTGGAAGTATCGGTCATCAAAAGTTTTTATTCACATCTTCATACAGAAAATTGTACTGTCGTAATAGGTAGTTTGACGGTGATTATAATTTGATGGTTACTATGGAGTGGACAATCTGGTCGGCAAGAAAGCCAAAAATCTGATGCTGTTCAACATGTCATGCAGACAACGCTTTTAGGTCAGATGCCTTTCTTATCTTTTCCCATTATACACTCGGAATCTCTCAGTTCTCCTAATACCCCAAAAGAACCAAAAACAAAGTCCAAGCAGTTCAGTCTTATATGCACCAGATTATCTTCTGCTCATACGTCCAAACATTTGTCAGTCTAGTGCTATAATGTGTCTAGCGAATGCTGGTGCATTATGCACCAAATTATTCCTTAATCAAACTAAGATATATATCTCTACAAATATTGGCCAGTCTAGTGATATAAGTGTCTAATGGATGCTATTGCATTACTTGTTTTCATGTCCCAACCACCCAACCAATAACTTTTTTTAACAAAAGAAAAAGGTTTAAAAAGAATTTATGATTTGATAAAAAACCATGCGCAGACAAAGCAACAAACACTAATGGTGGAAATTGCACACTGCAGTATCAAATGAAAAGGAATTACTACACCTACCTGCGCTCCCTCTCAGCAATTGTATGCTCTAAAATTACACAATATGCCAAGTCAGTTGTCGTAGAAGCTGCCAGATAATCCTGCCATTGGTGAATTAAATTGTTAGAATTACTATAATTCCAATGTATACCTACATAGTAAGATCATGCTATTTCTATCCTTGCAATGGTATGACTGGAATCTTCAACTAACTGAACCCGACACACGCTTTACTGCACAAGCTATCATGAAAAGGCTGAGAGGTGTATACAATGCTCTCAGAGATTGACAAAGGAGAGTAGATGCGTAAATTCCAGAGTACGTAGTCTTTGCAAGGCAACAATAACAATGCTAATTAAAGCCCTTCAAACAAATCTAATGAACCTAAAGCTCGATTTGGGATATTGGAAGACGATGGAAGGGAAGAAACACCTCACTTCTTTCTTTTTTTCCTCATTCCTAGGAGATTTGACAAAGGTGACTAAACTACTAGAATGCAATTTATTTAAATTAGCCACAACTAAGTACTGAATCACTTTTCTAGAGTAAAATACAATGAACTATCCATTACCAAAATTAGTTAAATTACCTCTACAGTAACTTATAACAAAAAAATAAAAAAAACAACAAAATTAAAAAGTTCATCTCGTTTGCTACCACGAGAGGCAACATTTTGAATTAATTCAATAAAAAGTCAATAATTGATAAACCCAAATAAGAATATAACAAGTGCAGAAATAAAATATTCCGTAGCTGATGAAATTATGTGACAACTTATTTTCAAAGTCATCCTCATTATCCAAGCAAAATTAAATACGCTAAAAAAGCAACACATATTTTACAGTGAAGGACCTCACTGGAATCACTAATCCTCTAATTGGCTAAATGAAACAATGCAAAACGAATCAAATTCTTCAACTAAAGAAGCCCAAATGTGGCACAAGCTTAATTAAAATTCAGAAGTTTGGAGATCCAAAACAAAATTGAGCTAGATTACTGACCCGGAGAGTCCTAGAAGCATCGGTGACAGCTGATGTGGGATTGCCATGGTGGGAGGTGAGGGCGGCAGCGGAGGACGAGAGACAATCGGCGATGGCTCGGCGCAGAGGCTCGGGTGGCTTTTTGAGGGACGAAGATCTCAACCTGGAGACACCTGAAACGACACCGTATTGATGCAACCTGGAGCTGGCGCCAGGACTGTTCCGCGACGGACTGTAAGTAGAAGACATTGAGAAATTGGAAGGACCGGGGCGCGCGAAAAGTAACAGTACAAGATTTCGTTAGAGAGAGGTCTCTACATTTGAGAAGAATGGAGGAAGAGGAAGAGGAAGAAAGGGTAGGGATTTGAGTTGTTGCTGTTGTTGCTGTTGTTGCTGTTGTTCTTGTTGATGTAAAAGTGGGTTGTAGAAGTGTTGTGTATGCTGTGGAAACGAGGAGGAGGAGGAAGAAGAAGAAGAAAGCGAGATGCGGAACAACAACAGCAACATGAGGGCGGGACCAGGAGAAGAGAAAGAAGCACCTCTGCTCTTTTTGTTTCCTTTTTTCTTTTTTTCTTTTTCTGTTTTTGGTTGTGATTAGTGAGGTATTAGCTGGACGTATATGCGTAGTTTTTTGAGATGAGAGAGTGGAAACTCTCATTAGCTGGCACCCGCTAAAACGTTTTCCCTTTTTTTCTTTTTTTCTTACCTTTACAGTATTTTTCCAATTTTATTTTATCAGAGCTTAATCTTGTTTACTCGGTTTCCTTTCTTATTATTTTTGTGTCATTTAAAAAGAAAGCTAGAAAGAAATAATGGGGAATATTGTTCTTTTTCTAGAACTTGGTTACTTGCAAATATTGTTGCCATAATTTCCTTTTTTTTTAAATGTACTTTTTAAAGTGTCCAAAAAGAAAATTGAATTTAGGCCCTTATCCATTATGAAATGAGCCAAAAAAAAATGCTATTTATACCATCAAACAACAAGTGGACCAAATTAAAGATTAACCAAATAGGACAAGACGCTTACTTTAATGCATGACAAAGATAAACAAATCGAACAGTAACACAGGGGAGTTGATTGGTTAATAAAATTAACCAAGAGCGACAGTCGAGGACAAGACATAACAGTTAATGAAAACAGGAATAAAATTAAAGAAAGGAAGACAAAATAATAAGGTGTAAAATTAGAAGAAGAGAGAGATTCTTAGCAAAGGATATTCTCAAGTTGTGTCTATGCCTAGTCAGTCATTGGCGCAGAAATATTCTACTCATATGCCATAGACGTGCTATAGGGACCTAATTACCCCCCGCTTCCACATCATGAGGTAACTTAAACCCCCTACTTTCCTTCATATGAGAAGTTACCCCTTGTTTCCACATATGAGGTAACCTTGACACTTCGCCATCCTCTCAGGCACGGGGTGGGGAGGCAATACTCAAAGTGCCTATGAAGAAGAGGAAAGACACGTCTAGGGCGAGATACGTCTCAGCTTGTCAGACTCACGGCACCACCCTAATTGGTTACTTGCCCTAGCCAGATTGGATGATGACTGTGGCTAGTTGCCTTCTCTATCCTATAGCCTCACGTCAGTTATTACTATAGAAATGACTGTAATCATCTAGGTCTAGTTATTAGTTAGCTCCTAACTTGCCCTAGACGAATTGACAAGAAAATGACAAACAAGCAAATATAACAATAAGAATATATGAAGAACGATTTAGCCTCTTTAACTAACCTAAGCAACCTTCAAATAACCTTTGCTAAGAATGGAGAAATCAACTACTCATGCCATAAAATAAATAAACAAAATAACAAAAGAAAGATTGCATAAAAGAAGAAGAAGAAGAAGAAAACTATTAAATATTACCGGCCGGAGCAAAGCTCCGGTTTATGTACATGGCTGCTGAAAAATGGTCTCCTCCACCTCCCCTAAAGGAAGAGAAGGAAAAGAGAAGCACACGAAAAGATCTACAATGAATGGCTTCTCAAAACCCTAAAAACTAAAGTCTTATATAGCCCAACAACTCACAAGAGGACAAAATCCAGYTAAGGGACTACAAAAAGACAAAATCCAGCTAAGGGGTTCAAAAATACGGAATAAAACTCTTTGGTCCGAAAAGGGAATTTTCTGAGAATATTCTGGAAGCGCACTGCGTCGAGGGCAAAACGATATCCTCTAAGGGCAAGATGACTTGACCAGTAGCTAGGGCAAGACGACTTGATCAGCAGCTAGGGAATATTCTTGGATCTCGTGCGAATCTTTCTGCTCGCCAGCAAGGAGGATACGTGGAAGCACAACAGTAAAGCTTTGACTAGGAAATGACATCTTGGGCTAGACGAAAGTAGCTAAGGCTCGACGATAAACACAGCGGCTAGGCCTCGACGGTAAAACTAGCGTCTAGGTCTCGATGTTGGCCTTGATGCTTTAAGATCCACGGAAATCCTTCTAGAAAGCATGTCTTTTCGCGTATTCTTCTCTTTTGGCCTAGATCTGCAATAAAGATGGAAACACGGGCAAATTAGTAGTATCATGCCAGAAATCAGGGCAAGAAAGAAGAGAAAAAACACATAAATAACACACGCTATCAATGGTAGCAACCTTTCTTCTCCCTCTTATCTGGTTTCGAGTTTGAATTCTATATATTTATTCAGTGTGCTATTTTCTATTTTTCTCTTGTCTTTTGTTAACTAATCTCTCTTGTTCCTGGTAAAAGCAGCTGGTTATGATTCTAAGTTATTTGTGAGATCTAAATTGCTCTTCCTAATTTCTATGTTTACATATATTATTCTTTGAACTTATTCATTCATCAAAAGCTTTGTGTTTGATCAACCTGGTTATTTGATGGAGACAGTCATTCTTCTTGGTCTTGATCAAGGGGATCGAAGTAGACACCTACACGCTACCGGTGGGATCGGGAAATGGTAGAAGAGAATGGTATTTAGACCCTGTGACATCCCGACTGACGCCGGGGAGGGGGTCTAGAATTGTCTTCCCCTAGTTGATTTATCTACCAATTCATTAAACCCTTTGACCGGTGGACTTGCAGTTAGTTATCTGTTGGTTGGCGAGGCACCACTCATTCCTACGCGCATATGGCCCTAGGGGTGGTGTCGACGCAGGAGGGTTGGTTGGTAAGGCATCACTATTCCTACGCGTATATGGCCCTGGAGTGATGTTGATACATGAGGGAAGCCAGGGGTTAGATGGTTCTTAATCCTATAGCAATTCTGTAAAATAAAAAGGAATATTTATGAATCGATGATCAATTATTTGTGAATCATAACTTTGCTTGCGCCTTTACTAGGAACCCTTTTTATTTTTATGTTTGTTCTAAGCTGCTGGAATCGCGTCTTGACCAAGGATACTTTCATCCTTGGCCAAGACAACTTTCTAATTCTGTCTTTATTTTTCTTAGTTTTAAATAAAAAACCTCTTTTTGTAGAAGTGTTTAAATATGGTCTTTTATCTTGTGTTG
>NBIL01031245.1:0-10546 GCA_002752925.1 Viola pubescens var. scabriuscula
ACACCTCACACCCATTCTTAACTTAGATTCTCCCGCCTTTTGATTTTTGTCCTCTTTGGGTCCCACCAAGCTGCATATAGTATAGTACTACTACACAAGTTGAGCTTTTTGTTGGTCTTGCAAATTTCAATCTATGCTTTATTTTTATTTTTTTGGTTTCTTGTAAAGATGAGTTTTTCTGTTTCCTTTCTTGTAAAAATTGAAGGGCTTAGTTCGACTGCACCCGGATATGGGTTCAATCCGCTTTATGTTGAAGCTCCTTAGGCTTGAGGTGCAAAGGTAGTTAATTATCCTAAATTTTACTATTATGTTATAAATTTAAGGTATAATGATGGCAACTCGGAATAATGATGGTTTTTTTTCCCGTAGTATCAACTCATACATTTCACCTTGTTCATACAAGTGATGGACTCAATATATATATGGTTAGAATTCCCATCATCAGTAGACCCAATAATTGTTTTACTAATGATGATGCTTACCATACCTAACATTGGCAGGTAGATGGACTATAATTGGTTTTGGTTAGAATTAGATTCTATAATTTGTTAAATGTTGGCTTGTGCTTGGATATATATCACTTCCAAGTGGGCAGGTTTTGACTTGTGGGTATCCTTTTACTCATTTCAAGGGATGTGGTGTTGTCTTCCAAAGACAATTTGTTCCACTGGTGAGTTTGTAGCAAACTGACATTTATTGAATTTGAGTTTTGGACTTGAAATATCTATAGACTTATCGGATTCGGTGGAGGCGAAAGTATTAAAGAACCCTTTTGATCCAATTCTAAATTGTTTCGGTCAAAACTAGGGATTAGCACCTCTTAACAAAGATTATTGATGGATGCTTCGTTGTGGCAATTCAAATGTTATGATTGTTGATTTGCTTTTCTTTTCCTTCTTTTCCTTCTTTTCATCTTTTAACTAGTTAGTCAAATTGCTTTTCATCTTTTGTTCCTTTTTGACTTCTCACTTTCCTGATCTCTCCTATTTGAATTGCCGTTTATGCCTAGACCAGAGTCACCAGACTGAATTGCTTGCATACTACTCAACCTTCTTTCATGAATGGTAATGTTGAAAAAGATGACTGCTGAAATTGTTAGTACACGACACAAAACATGATGCTAAGACGGAGTCAGGTAAACAGGGCAATGTGTGTTTGTATTGTATCCTTCAATTATTGATGGAACTTCTTGTTTTCTTTCCCACCTATTTTTAATAATTAGGTTGGAATGTATAAGTAGGTGCTAATACTATTCAAACCGCATTACGAAGATGATTAGTCCTCAATTTCCTTACACTGACACCAACACTAAGAACTTACTAACTGTTATAGGGATAGAATTTCCTTACACTAACACCGACACTAAGAACTTACTAACTGTTATAGGGATAGATTTATTCACTTTTAACTCAGGACTAGGATTTTAATTTGAAGAATGGAGAAAACATGCTGAGGGTCATTTCTTCAGCCCCGATCAACAAAAGATCATTCTCTTCTCTGCATGTTCTTTTTTTTAACTAGAAAGATTTGTACTTTTTTCATTTTGGGTGGTTTTATTAGTGGTTTGATTTCATTTTTAAATAAAAGGATGCAAGCTCGATTTTTATGTATAGAAAAACTACCCATTATGAATATTTTATTATTTAATAAATTAAATATGTTCGAACATGATTAGTCTTAAGCTGGATAACACATTTATCCCTGACGCATCAGGAGGCTCTTGGATCAGTGGCTATACCAGAAATTCCTCTGGTAAAAAATATGATTTAATGTCACAAATCCGGAGAGAGATTGTAATTTCCATTTCCATCACCAAAATATCAGAGAAAAACAAAGATGGGGGCCTATAAGTCTCAATCAACTGCGCAACCCAGAAAAAATTAAGACAAAAAATCCAAAATATTTTCTACCACTCTACCACTCTACCTACCTAGCTATTGCCTATAGCCCATCTTATAATGCACCATATTTTGCAAAATGAAGATCTCCAAAATCATACCTCCTTCACTTTTTTTTGGGTCGCCTCCTTCGTAGTAGTAGTCCTTTTCTTTCCTTTGTCCCTCTCTTAGCTTCTGAGATTTTTCTTGTCACCTTTCATTTTTTAAAAGTCTTGTCCACCACCTTTCAATTTTTCAAGTTTTTCAAGTTCTTGACAACTTGTTCACTTGCAAACGCAAACAGAAAATCCCTTTTTTTTTTTTTTGAAAGAAACAACAGTGACATAACCTCAAATCACCAATATGATGACACAAGACTACAAAAATCAAAATGAATAACGTTACTAACATCGGTTGTGGTCATGAGTTAAAAATAATTCGCTACTAACTTAAATTTTTTTTTTTTAATCTGTAATCTGCCATTTTTGTTTTTGTTGATCACGTGTCAAATTTCTGGATAATGACCCAAAGAAAAGTACAAATATTTGAAAATTAAAATAATACTAACAAAGTAAAAGAAAAACCCAGTACCAGTAACAATCATCTACAACTACGAGGGAAGTCAAAATTAATTACCACTGAAAGAAAAGGCTTACGAATTAGGCAATTTTAACATGTATCTATATTGGACCACAATCTGTTCTTTGTCGTGTAAATCCATGCTCTATCGTGTAAGTTCGTCATCCATAATAACTACACTTTAATTATGCTGTAGTAATTATATTTGCTTTCTTTTTTTTTAGAATTTTTTCCCCACTAAATCTGTTCTAAGTTCAATCGATATGGTAATCGATAATAACTTCTTAATACTAACATTTTTATTAACAATTGTGTTAATGTATGAATGAAGTTTACCCTTATTTATTATAAACGTCGTTTTAAAACAGTAAGAATCCGTAAGAAAACGATATTTATTAAAAGAGGAAGGGAATAGTTTATTTCTTTTCTTTTTTAAAATGCAAATAATCTTTTTATAGATGGAAAGTTGTATCAAATTAACTGCACCAATTTTTTATGTTTTATATACTTAAATAGAAACATTTTATCCCCAGATTTCCCAACCTATTACGTTCAATATAACGACGATGATCAAATCCTCCTATTGTAGTATTGTTAGTTGGGTCTTCATAACTTCATAGGAGGATATATTGCATGGCTCATACGACACTTGGACGTGACAAACAAGGTTACGTAAACATCGTCATAAATGTGTTTGATCGTTAGGAGAATTCTTTTCCTTTTTTATCAGGAAATTAGTTAGAAAATAATTTAAACAATTTTGATATTTAATTTTTGCCTACTTCTCTCAACCCACTTTTGAGTTTTTGACATAAAAAATTAATTTTGTTTGATTATTGTTTGGTTTTGAGGTTGAAAGATGACACCTCTCATTCAATTTATTATAATTAATTAATACGGTTCCGTTTTAGGTTCGGCGAGTCATTTGATAATCTACCACTTATAACATGTTTGCCTTTAATAATGTACATGTAAATTAATAGGTTATTTTATTCTCCAACAGCTCCCCAGTTTCTCTGCTGAGATTTGTCATACAAAGGTGCAGGCTGTCGTCTGGGAAAGGAAAAAGAGAGAAAAAATGAGTATGAAACCACTAATTTTGTTCCTAATAAAGTTAGTTCGTCTAATAAAATACTACAATAAACAATTTTTATACACGTAAAAAATAATAATAAAATAAACTTATAATTCAATGGTATTTTTTATTAAGTAAAGATTGGACGGTGTTTTTTCAAATCGGTTTGTTTATATTTGTATCTATTTTTACAGTTACAAAATCCCCAATTCCTAAAAATTACTGCCTGCTTCCCTTTCCTTATTTTCACACAAAAATCTTTGCCGAATCCATCCAAGAACTGAAAGCAAATCCAGTGAGAGGAGAAAAAAAGTGGGAAAAGAAGAAGAAGAAGAAGAAGAAGCCACAATTCCGACGTGGCAGCTCTGACACAGTAACACGTGTAACGAAAATCACGGTTGCATGGAGCTCCCATCGCTCCATCACCACTTGCCCGCGCACAGACTCAGCCCACTGTCAGTCCATCGATATTTGAATGTTCAAAAAAAACAGACTCACCCCATTCTCTCTCTCTCTCTCTCTCTCTCTCTCCCGTCCTTTCCCCTCCTCACTTCACGCGCCCCACTCTCCTCCCCCACTCCTCCTCCTCCTCCGCCCTCTCACTCTCTCTCCTAGACGGTTTTTACGGCCCACACTCTTATTTTCCGCCGCGCACTCTCTCTCTTCTGCTCCGCATTTTCTTCCCCTCTTTTTCTGCTTTGATCAAGATCTGGAAAAATGAAAAATGTGTAGTTAGTGAGTGCGTCTTCCGATGAACAAGCTGATTAGCTAGGGTTTTGATTTAGCAATTCGTGATTTTCTCAGATCCTTCGCCTCTCTGCATTTTCCTTGGAGTTTCGATCTAGATTTTCTTCATGAGTGAAAATGGAGCCGTTTCAGCTTAGAACTGCTCGCCACAGCTCAGGTCATCGAATCAGACGCGGTAATCCTCCTTCTCAATTTCTGTTTTCAGTGTTTGGTTGCTAAGAAAATGTGAGGAAAAGAAAATAGTGAATTTTCTTTCTTTTTAGAAAGGTAAAGCAGGTAAGTAGCTCAAATTAGCCAATAAGTACATGTGCTGTTTTGGTTTATTTTTTGGAATTACTGTTTTTTGGAGTCAAATAACAATCGATGTAATTTTGTTTTTTCTTAGCTTTGCTTGTGCTTTTGTTAAAGCGAGTGATGATTTTGTTTCCTTCTTTAATAATTACCAGTCCTAATAGAGACATAATAGCAACGCATGGCCACTGTTTGCTACTAGAAAGTGCTTTCTTCTTTAACTTAGGCACTCCATCTTCATCTTATACAAACTTCTTTTTTCTTTTCTTTTTCTGGATAGTCTCCGTTAATTTCGATAGGATATACTGCCTTTAAACATTCATAATGACAGTTTACTACGGAACTTTGGGGAAGCTTCACGTGAGAAAAGTGAACAGATCTTTCAACTTTCAAGTCCTTTTCGTTTTGATTACCGTTTATTGTAGAGCGATTTTAATACTGCCATTCCCTCTTTCCCTTTTACTTGAAACAGAAATCCTAATGTTGTGCTAGGGATTCATTTCCAGGAACTGATCAAGTCAAGAATCGGAGAGACTTTCCTAAATTGGCCCCTGATTCTGTTTCGAGGAGCAGTGATACCTCCCACGAAGATTCGGTATGTTGGTTTTGGTTCTTATTTTGAGTGATTAAAATGTTATTAATTGTTTGAAATTTTGGTTGTGAGGAAATTCTGCTTAAAGATTTGAAGTGTGTGCTACTTTCTAGTGCTAAATCTTAATAATGCATCTTTGTCTTGTGTAGTTCAATAGTGAGTTCAGTTGCATACACTCAAAGCAAGTAGTTGGAGCACCTATAAAGAAGTTATTAGCGGAAGAAATGTCACGAGAAACAGAATTGAAACGAAGGTCACCAAATGTTATTGCTAGATTAATGGGCCTTGATGTGCTGCCACAGCCGTCTTCTCATAAACAACAGAAGAGATCCTCTGAGACCTCTGTTCAGAAGGTGACACCAATGGAGACGGCTCGAAGAACCAGCTCATCACACAGTCGTCGATCATCAAGAAAAAGTTCCAGGGATGAGCAAGAATTTAAAGATGTATTTGAAGTCTTAGATGCAACGAGAATGGAGTGTAGTGGTCAGTTTAACTCCAAGCTCACAGAGGCTGAGATGGTATTTATCCAACAGAAATTCATGAATGCTAAACGACTTTCAACTGATGAGAGGCTTCAGAATTCAAAAGAATTCCGTGATACACTTGAAGACCTAGACTCCAATAAGGATCTCTTGTTGAAATTTCTTCAGCAGCCAGATTCATTGTTCACAAAGCATGCTCATGATCTGCAGGTTCCCCTTCCACAGTACCATTGTGGTCACACTTGTGCACCTGCCATGAAATCGTCGCATTCATCCCCATGTGAAAGCAATGGCCTGGGATTCCTAATTGACAGAGCTGTTCCTTCTAAGAATCATAAAAGGCACCATGATGGTCCCTATGGTCACTCTACTGCAAAAAACATTGTTCATAATCCACTAAAGTCATCAAATCTTCAGGTGGAAGGAAAAATTGATTCCGTTGTTCTCCCAACAAAGATTGTTGTTCTGAAGCCCAACCTTGGAAAAGTACAGAATGCCACCAGAGGTTTTTCGTCATCGAGTCCCTCTCATGATTTTCTTTTAGATTGTAGAAATCACCCTGAACTCTGTACTCCAGAGAGCCGCGAAGCAGAGGTACGAGGAAAGAAAAGGGATCCTGATGATGCAGGACCCTCAAGATGCAAATCTAGAGAATCTAAAATTGCTAAGGAAATCACCAAGCAAATGCGAAATACTCTGAGGAGTGGTTCAATGAATTTTTCAACCTCTGGATTTAGAGGGTATGCAGGGGACGAGAGTTCATCCAGCAGGTCAGAAACTGAGTCTGTTAATGAATTAGAAGGCACAACAGTTACTTCCAAACATCCCACTAACTGGAGCAATCGGTACAGGCCCTCGTCATCACGCTCAAATGAGTCATCAGTGAGTAGGGAAGCTAGGAAGAGACTCTCAGAGAGGTGGAGAATGACCCATAAGTCTGTAGACATGGGAGTGGTTAGTAGGGGCAGCACGTTGGCCGATATGCTTGCTACTCCTGACAGGGAAGTGAGACGAGAAAATTCAGATGCCTTGATTAGTTCAAAAACATTCACTGACAACTTTGATGGCTCTGATGTACCAGCAGGTTGGGTTGAACCTTTGGGTATTAGCAGTAGGGATGGCTGGAAAGATGGATGTATCAGGAATCTGTCAAGATCAAGATCTCTTCCTGCTTCATCTAATCTGATTAGCATTCCTAAATCAGGCATGCGACTTGAAAATCTCCGCAATGATCGATGTATGATGCCAAAAGAAGTGGTACAACGTGAAAGAAACAAAGCAATAAAGGGGACCTGCAGTCAGAGAGATGGTTTGTCTCCTAGAACTTCAAGATCTCGTGGTAGGAAACCTATTGCACCTCGCAATGCATATAGTGATTGTAGTGACACCTCCCCAGAGATTCATTTTGGCCGTCGCCAAGTAGAGAGCATTCTCATAGAGGACAATGCAACTGAACAAAATCAACCAACTATGGAGACATCAGCCAGTAAAGTTAGAGAGGCAAGTTTAGTACCTGAAAGTGTGGTGCATGTGGAAGTTGGACATCTAAGAACACCCACTCAAGCCATGAACCATGAATTCTCGAAAAGTGATTCTTCTGGTGACCTACAATTAAGTTCTCAGGTATGTTTCTATCTTATATCCGGATGAACACTTACTTGATTATTAACAAGTGCAAAGAGAAAGGTCCTTAATTGCAGGCCTTTTTCTTTATTTCAACAACTCATGATAAGGGAATTTTTCAATCTATCCTCTCTTTTTTCTTTATATGATTGCGAAGTCTAGATGGTTGTGGTTGGTTGGTCAGATGCACATTCTGTTTTACTGGAAACCTGTCTTAAACCTTTCACTACTTTCTTTTAACTCAAATTTTCTGTTTATGGATTATATATGCTGACTAACTCTTCAACTTAGAAGCCTAATTTTGTTGAATGACTAACCTTGCTTTAGTTAGTTTGTCTATGCTGTGGTTTCTATATTTTTCTGTATATTTCTCGGTTCAAGAGATAGTACATGTTTCTAGTAGTTGCTTCTTTCATGATTAGGAATTGAAATATGTTATTCTTCAACGTGATTGTTCTCAGAATTTTAGATCCGGTCCTTGATGAATCCGAATGTTCATCTTGCTTGTTACTATGCCCAATAAATAGGATGCTGATTGATATTGCTGCTCATTCTGTCTATTTTTCTTGTGTTTCAGGAACAACAAACTGGGCTGCCTGGCGAAGATTCTAGATGCATGCAGCCACCTGTAGCTGAAATTGAGTCTCCAGCAAGCTCTAAAGGAGCTGACCAGCCCAGTCCTGTTTCAGTTCTTGAAGCTCTTTTCCCTGATGATCTCTCTTCTGGATCTGAATGCTTTGAGAGTCTCAGTGCTGATATACATGGTAATTTTGGAAAGATTTTCATTTTTGATTATACTAAAATGTGCTTGGACTCTTGGAATTTGAAATTTTGGATCACTCCTTCATTGCTTATCTCATCTTGCTAGAATAATTGAACTAATAATAAATTTTAACTCCCTCGTGCTGAGCATAATTACAAGGAACGAAACATAACTGCAGAATTGGTGGATGCCAATTATGTGCTATAATAAGTGCACTTATGTTTCTCTGTTCACGTTGTCTAAGGCTTGTCGCGACATATAAAATGATATTCTTCTTTTATCACTTCTTTTTCTGTCTGAATCATTGCTTTATTCTTACATAAAGGCATCTATATTTTTTTTTAATCTCCCGTGTTGATTTTTCTTGTTCCTGTCCTATAGGGCTTAGGAAGCAAATTCAACTACTTAGGTCAGAGTCAGAAGCATATGAAGAGGGGCCCATGCTCATCTCAAGTGATGAAGAGGTTGATTCAGGCTTTATTAGATTGTCAGAGAAGAGAGGAAAAATGGAGGAGAGCAAGGAATTTTCCTACATAGTCGATGTCTTACTGGACTCTGGTATTGATGATGCTGACCTTGATACTTTTATGGCGACACGACACTCCCCAGAATGCCCGGTGAACCCACAGGTTTTTGAGGAACTCGAGAAGAGATACTGCAATCAATCTTGGCTAAGGTCTGACAGGAGGCTACTGTTTGATCGTGTAAATCTGGCCCTTGTTGTTATTTACCAGAAATTTGTGCCTCCACACCCGTGGGTCAGGCCAGCAAGTAAGCTTGCGCCTCCTAAGTGGACGAAGAATAGACTCGAGGACAGCCTCCAGAAGTTGCTCTCTAGAGAGGATAAGAGAGCTGATTCGGAGAGCACAGCCGAGAAGGTGCTAGTAAACGAATCACAATGGCTAGATTTGGGAGAAGACATTGATGTGATTGGCAGAGAGATAGAGAAACTATTGACAGATGAGTTAGTGAAAGAGTTAGTGACAATGTAGAGATTTTGCACATAATTTCCTATGATGATTTAGCAGGTTAAATACACAAAAAATGGAAGTATTCGAACCTTGATATATCCTTCGAATAATAAGTTCGGACACGGTAAGGAGTCCCGGTTATGATGGCAGAAAACACAGAATTATAAGGCAGGAGAGGTTAGTAATGTTGCAGGATTATAGTTGTTCTACCTAAACAAACTACAAAAAGCATTTGGAAGCGGTCATTTTAATAATGTTTCACTTTCATCTCTGTTACTGCAGTTTTTGAAGAATGCGATAATTTATTTCTAATTTTCGCCATTTGATCTCAATTTTGAGCCTTTATTTTTACCATTTTCAATGAATATTTCTACAAACCAATTAATTAAAAGAAATGCAATCTTCAATGTTAATATTTTTAGCAATTGACTAAATAATCAACGGGTCATAGTTAAGATGAAGAAGACTTTGATTTCTCTCAAAGGTTTCAGACCACCATGATTCTTAGACTAGACCAATGGCCAGAAGATCATGAAGATAAGGTTTTAGAACTAAATTTTATTGATGATTAGCAGATGGTAACAATTTTGGGGGAGTAGAGAGGTTGTGGTTGGCGGAATCGCAACACTTTGAGAGATTGATTATTAGAAGACCGGGATATCCGGACAATTTTGTGCCGCTGACATTGCCAGAAAAACACCCAACTGTAACTAGACTCAAGGATTTAGTCTGTCCTGTAGGGTGCAGTATGACAATTTGTACGTGGATACATATAGGGTTGGCGAGGTGATTAATGAGTATAACTATCATCACATTTCTGGTATTCAACTGTTTACCAACTCATGTGAGTTGCCGTATCAAGGAAGATATCTCAATTTTTATCCACCAATTGATGATTTGAAGAAATACTGCCAACGAGTAATAATTAGGTGCAAGAAATTACGGGCCGCTGTAGTATCCCTACGCACAATGGGAGATTGGAGACTTGGTGCCAATTTGGAACAAGCAAAGCATGATCAGTGTCCCTTTTTTTATGCTTTGGTGACCAGTAACTTTCGTTGTCGTTACAAGTGATTTGTACTATGGCGTGTGGGCCTAGATTGATATATCACACGCACTGTTACTTGTGTCACACCGATAGGGTGATGATTGGATCGTAAATGAGGAAGCATTTAAGTTTCCAGTGAAACACTCCAAGGTGCTACATCAAAGTACTCCAAGGTGCTACCTCTTCGGCCACCTCCACGACCACCTCTTTGAGCACCTCAACGAACACCTCTTTGAGCACCTTCACCACCTCCTTAGCATCTAGAGGACCACCTTGGCCACCTCCACGACCTCCATGACCGCCTTGAGCTGATAGTTTATTGTGGTAATCTAAGCTAAAATTCTTAGCAATCCCATCAAAGTCCATGGCTTCTTCAGCAGTACTTTGATGTAGCACCTTGGAGGTTGTCACAGCCCAAGTGACTCGTAGCACATGAAGAGTGGAAGATTCTGTTAGATAGCTAGTTAACTAATTACTATAGTTAGTAGATAACTG
>NBIL01031382.1:0-12312 GCA_002752925.1 Viola pubescens var. scabriuscula
AATAAAATATAAATTCATTCAATTAATAACTACTGCTTCTCCCACACACCTCTTTTTTCTCTCGAGGGAGTTTATCATGGAAGTTTTATATGACACAGAGAATGGTGCATTACTTAATCATCACTAACAAATTGATTAATGATTTATTACGATTGCAGCTACCATAAAAAGAATCATCCACGAAACATAACTTCTACACTCTGCTTGAATAGGAAGTTCTCTTTCGGAAGCAAGAATCATTCAATAAAATTAAACGAGATTAAAAAATTAAGTAATTAATGAGTTGACCACTTATTGAATTTTATTGACTGGTCAACTCATTAATGATTTAAATTTTTAATCTCATCGTCCAATTTTATTGAATAGTTTAGATTCTTTTAAATAATTAGTTATATTTCAGAAAAAATTAAAAGAGCCGGATTCGAGAAATACATACATGCCAAGATAAATGCCGTGGTAGACTCGCAATTGAATACGAATTAAATAACCAGTGATGATTGATTGACAATTCCTTTCATGCATGTCATGACTCATGAGGTACCCACCACACCAAAGCCTATAATTTTTTGATAAAACAAAACAAAACCTGTCATGACTCATGAGGTACCCACCAAACAAAGCCTATATTTTCTTTGATAAAACAAAACAAAACCGCTAGCCTAGTGATGCCTCTTAAAAAAATATAGAAAAAAAATAAATAAGAGTTTTAAATTTAAATTATCTGATTTATATTTTTTTATAAGAAAAATATATTATAGGACAACCAATCCCTAATATATACTCCCTCCGTCTTTTAATAACTGAGGTTTTGAAATAGTATCAAATTTAAAACAATGATCTTTGATCTTATTTTATTCCACATTGTTTTATTTTTACTTCTAATTTCCACTCAAATTATTACACCATCATCAAATTGAGTTGATGTATAATTTTTTTTTATCATTTGCACAAAATATATACTTCAGAAAAATAAAATGACAAGTATTATAAACAGTAAGAATCCGTAATAAAACGTCAGTTATTAATTGACGGAGAGAGTATTTTTTTAAAATAGTCATATTATTAATTATCATTATAATATTAAAGTTTGAATCCATAATCTCCGTTACAAAAATGACATATACAAATTTTTTGAACTAAAACCCCATATACGGTCCCTTATAGGTTATTTATTTTGTAGAAAGTTCATTTTTTTTTTAAAATTGAACTCATTCAAGATAAAAAAAACTTATCTTTTTTTTCCCCAATACTTTTTCATTCATTCATTTTTTACCTTAAATTTTAATTAGAATTGAGGATTCACTAGCCCATTGGTTGTACGTACTTGTCACCAGGCTCACCACAGCTCCTCAGCCTCCTCAGTCCAAAATTTCAAATTTATCCTTTTGCCTAGTACGTCAACTAGTTTTCTTGTCCCAATATCGTCATCCCTTTCCCTCCTTTTAAAAGGAATTCCTCTCCCCCTCTTTAATTATTATCTCTTTGTTCTGCAAAATCTTCTTGGTTTCTTCTTGCAAGAAAAAATCCATTCAAAAAAAAAAAGTTTCTTGGTTTCACTCCACAATCAAAGCAGGAAAGCTTTTGAAATAGCAGTAATGGTGCTGAAGGATTGTGTAAATGGGTTTAAGGAGCTGAGACCTTTACTTCACTTGCTGTTGCCGCTATGTGTTCACTGGATTGCCGAGCAGATGACTGTTTCTGTTCTCGTTGATGTTGTTACTAATGCCCTTTGTCCCGGCCACACCACTTGCTCTGAGGCTATCTACATCAGCGGGGTGCAACAAACAGTAATTATGCTCTCTTCCCTTTCCTACTTTTCTTTTTGTTCTCTTCATAAGTTACTTAATTTCTTGGTGAAAAGTAAGGGAAAGTGGAAGAAAATGAAGAAACAGGCAAGTGGGTAGTTGAATTTTGGTTTTATTTCTTTCTCTCTTCAATAAATTCACTGGGCTGGTTAGGATGCCTTCTTCTTTTAATAAAAAGGTTTGGTTTTTTTTTTGCTGGAAAGCTCACTGTGTTATTCTTTTTTCTCTAATTATACAAAGAAATGGTGACATCACTGTCTTGAAGTCAAAAGGGAGTTCTTAACCTTTCTGTTTGTTGACATGGAAAGGGAGTGCTTTCTAACCTGATTGAAGAACTTAATGTTGTATATTGTGAACTGCTAACAACAATATCAGCTATTAACTTGTCCATTTCTCCATTATGGATATCACTTACTCAGTTTAAGAAAGAAAATCACTGATCTTTGGGCAGTTCATAAGAAAATTACTAATTTTGAACAGTTCACTATCATATTCTTTTTGGTTAGAGGGTACTGGTGTTTTTGCCATAGCTTTAACCAGAGAGGCATAAGGAATGCATTTTTTTTTTGGCCTGACTTGTTATTTTAGTTGCTTGAACTTTGGTTCTTTGGTCTTGCTGAATGTCCCAAGAATGGTTTTCATGATTGTTATTCTGCCTACATCATGGACCGTGTAAGTGGTCCGCTGCTTACTGCATGATCATCTCCATACACCTTTCTCCAATTTTGATTTGCATGCTTACTCCTCCTTTGAGTTCGCGTTTTGCCAATACACTTGATGCAAGCATCTCCAAATTAGTCACTTAACTGTTAAGGGCTGAAGTTTAGATATTACAGGGATAAAGGTTTAATTGGGCCCTAACTTGAGGGACTCCAGATTAAATTTTCCTTTGTTATTTAGTCATCTTTATTTAAAATGGGAGGGGCTGTACAATGAGATCACGGCACTATGTTAAGAATATGCATCAGCTTTCCATGTCCATGACTATGAAACCATAATATCTATGATTTAAATATCCAAATTGAATTTCCTTTGTGGTTTTAAGACTCATAATGGAAAGGCCTCATCATATTGCCCTTAGGTGGTTGGAATTTTCAAGATGCTGATGTTGCCACTCTTAGGCCAACTTGCGGATGAGCATGGACGTAAACCACTTCTCCTTCTCACCATGTCCACATCGATATTCCCTTTTGGTATGTGCCTCATGTGCTTCATTTATCAAGTGAACAAAACATTATGCCGTGGACATTTTTTAATGAACTCTACTAAAACAACATACGTACATTTTTTCTTGAAAAACTGTAATACTCAACCATGCATGGGCTTGGATAAACATGCCCAGGCTCCAAGTTGTTCAAATTTGCAGTGATTTGGCGAAGATAAGTGTAAGATGTCAAAAGCACTATCCAGCTGTTTCTGAATTCAGGCTACATCCTAAGCGATTAGGAAATGTTGGCTAGTGGGTTGGTGTTCCTTTGTGCTATCTACCTGAAACGAGACAATGATGTGGCAGTGATTTGCTTTCATTTGAGTCTCTGTTTGTGTTGTGTTACAATGACAGGAATACTTAGAAAATAACTGAAATGTCTATCACTGACTAAACTATGCTTTTGCATACCCAAACAGAGTGTCATATATATATTTTTTAATCCTATGCAATGCATTAGGTAAATAGTGCTGCAATCAAGATAATTCTGCTGATTTACGGTTTCTTTTTGTTGGCTTGTTTATTGGTTCAGCCATACTTGCTTGGAAGCAATCGAGGGGATATGTGTATGCTTACTATGTGATTCGGACGCTATCATTTATTCTAAGTCAAGGGAGCATTTTTTGCATAGTTGTTGCCTATGCGGTAAGGGTTATTCTCCCAGATAGAAAGTCATGGATAGAGAATGTCAAGGGTCACCGTTTTCCTTCTTTTATTAGGCAGATGTTGTCAAAGAAGGCAATAGGGCTGCAGTTTTCAGTTGGATGACTGGCCTCTTTTCTGCTTCTCATCTCTTAGGCAATGTCCTGGCACGTTTTCTCCCTCAGAGATACATTTTTGTGGTAAGTCAGTTCTCTGACTTAAATGATTAGCCTCTTGGTCACAACCTATTCATATTTTCATTTTCATTACATCTTTAATTTCTCCTGTATTTGATTATCCGCATCAATCTCATGCTTGGTCTTTTTTATTCAGGTTTCAATCGGTCTCTTGATCTTTTGTCCCATCTATATGCAATTCTTTCTAGTTGAGACAGTCAGACAGACTCAAAGCAGGGACCAAGATTCAGCAATCTTGACCAAGACAGTTATGGTTCTCCGTAAACGATATGAATCAATGAGAGATGCTGCAATGATAGTGCTTAGCAGGTACTTCTTTCAATTTTTTTCTGTATTAGTGCTCAAGATACATCTCCGTTCTCAACTTCATTTCTAAGTGTATTTCAACCTGAATATTTTAAGCTTCACTTTCCTTTCAACCTATTTTTTCTCGTCTATTATGGTCTTTATGCTTCTCAAATGGGGAACAAGAGAGTGAATAATTTTCCTTAATCCGTATCTCTCAAGCTAAAGAGTTCTATTTTACCTTTCAGCCCAACACTTAGAGGCATTTCCTTTGTTATGTTTTTCTATCAGTTGGGAATGTCTGGCATCAGCTCTGTTTTATTAGTAAGTACCTCCTTCTATATGTAACATTATTATTGCACTGATTGACTTGCCGGTGTCAACTTCAGTTGAAAATATTTCTCAATGCAAATATTGTTTATAAATCTATGTAATTGAGTGTTTGATTGCCCTCTAACTGTCCATGCAGTACTACCTAAAGGCAGTGTTTGGTTTTAACAAGAATCAATATTCAGAAATTCTATCAATGGTCGAAATTGGTGAAATTTTATCCCAGGTATGTTTTTTTTCCTGGTGCCTTTTTCTTTTTCCTCCATAAACCTCAAAAACTGTACTTGGTTAAAGAAAATTGTTGGGGTTCTTTCCTATTCTCTTTTGTTCAAATACTCTATACCTTTTGCTCATTTCCTTATTCTCAGCTTGTTGTACACCGGAGAGCTTTCCTCTAGATGTTTCTTTTTCCTTACTTAGACGGGGAAGGAATAGCTATTACTAATAAGTTGAAAAACCTGCAGATGTGACTACCAAAGTCTATCTAATATGGTAGCAAGTGTTAGTACTATTTACTAACAAAACCTGGTAAAAAAAAAGTAGTACTACTTACTAATAATAAATTTAAGCGTATTTGATTCTGAGAAACTTCTGCCTAACTCATAGCATGTGGCTTGTTTCCAGATTGTGTTATTACCTCTTATCAATCCGCTGGTTGGAGAGAAAGCGATACTGTGTCTAGCATTGCTTGCATCAATTGCTTATGTAAGTTGTCTTCCCCTGCTCACTTCAACAGCACATGCGCAAACCTAGAAAGGAAAAAATAATTCTAATGATGCTATTCCTGAACAGGCACTGCTATACGGCTTGGCATGGGCACCTTGGGTATGCACTTTATCTTTACCTGCATTTGGCCTAGAGTGAAAATCTTGAGTTTCTCCACCTCTTTTTCTCCCTTATTTGTCAGTGACTTAGTGTGTTCTATGTTGGTAAATGAGTTCAAACTTGAAAGAAAGTATCCGTTTACCACTCGAGGCTAACATTTGTGATTTGTCGATGCAGGTACCATACTTGAGTGCCTCATTTGGAGCCATTTATGTCCTTGTGACACCTTCTGTATGTATTACATCATAAACTCCCCTTTTATCTCTCTGTGAAACAGCAATCATTGTCTTGCATTGGTTCTAATAGCTACTTCTTCACCATTTGTGTTGTGTTCTCAATTTCTTGGTGTACAGACTTATGCCATTATTTCCAAGGCTTCAAGTGCGACAAATCAGGTTTTCTAAACAAGTCTTTCACTAGACGGCTTAAGTATTTCCACATTTGATTTGGATTCATATGGAACATGTAACTGAAGAATGATTATGTTATCTTAAATGCTGATACGAGTGTAAAATCTTTTGCAAAACTTGACCAATAACCCTATATTTTCGTTACTTAACTAAAATAACTAAAATGAGAATAAATTGGTGGCAATGATTACTGTTGTTGGTGTGGATTTAGAATGGTGAATTTACTTCCTGCTTGTTTGAGCGTCTGAGCGCACCCGTATAATGAAATGACAGAAAACTTCAGGCCAAATTGAATTATTTAAATCCTCCTATAGAATTGTAGCCTAAATCACTACCTTTGTATAGGATTCATCTCCATCACTTACACTGTTTAGTGGTTAATTACAGGGAAAAGCACAAGGATTCGTGGCGGGTGTTGAATCAATATCGAGCTTGTTATCTCCTCTCGCGATGAGTCCACTGACTTGTGAGTTGTTAATCTTACTTGTTTCTTCTCAGTTTAGTTTAGACCATTTGGCAGTTTTCCTTCTTTGTACTTACCGGATGGAATGAATTCCTGTTTTAGCATGGTTCCTATCCAGTGATGCCCCTTTCAATTGCAAAGGTTTCAGCATCGTACTCGCATCAGTATGCATGGTAAGACCTCACACCATTAGTCCCCTTCCCCTTCTCTGTTGCTCGCACATGCACACGCGCACGCGCACACTCCCCCGAGACTAGCTAATATATTGACTTTCTGACTGCTCAGGTGATCTCTTTATGCTATGCCTGCATGCTCAAACCGGAAGCACATTCGAGCCGGGACTCCGAGGAAGACATTGAGACTCAACTTCTAAACTAATTTACTACTTACAGATAGACGCACAATGTACATTACCGGTATCCTATGAGTTTTGTAACGAAAGTCATTCTTTATTGTCTGCTAAAGCAATTTCTACTGGCAAAAATGGTTCTGCCATTCCATTTATAGAGTAATAGTGAAAGCAGAACCTCCCTGTAACCTTTTTCATAGACAAAGATGGTTAAACTTAAACCATCATTGAACCTCATTATATTGTTTCAACTTCTAATTAATATAAAGTGGATTCCCTCTTCTAAAAGTCATGCCTAACTACTTGAGGCCACTTCAGATGAGTAGACTACCTCTCTAGTGCGAATTTTTATTAGCTACATTTTTTCTTTCTGTAGTTTTAATATGAGATGAGTATAAAAGGGTATTGATTGATGGTAGGAAAATAATTTTATATTCACACAATTGATAAATTTGGTAGCATATCACTGGCAAACGACGAAGCTGTCGTGAAAAACGACGTGTCAATTTATTCAAAAAATAATTACTCATCAAAACAGCTATAGTTGGAGCAGACTAGATAATATTTAAGGGCTGTTTAGGACGAAGAATTTTATAGAAAAAGTTATAATTTCTGAAATTGTATTTTCATAACTGTTTTTTTTTAATGGAGACTAAAATGGAAAAATCTCAAAAAAATCTCGAGTTTTTCAATTTTTCTAAATTAACACTGAAAATCAGAAACTCCCAAAATGTAATTTTTCAATTTTTTCAAAACAATTTTTCTACTTTTTTTTTTTACTCACATCATATTTTATATTCACACAATTGGTAAATTTGGTAGCGTATCACTGGCAAACGACGAAGCTGTCGTGAAAAACGACGTGTCAATTCATTCGAAAAATAAATACTCATCAATACAGCTATAAGTTGTAGCAGACCGGATAACAGTTAGTTTCCCCGAACAATTCCAGTCATCTTACTCACTCTCTCATGAAACCTTAGAGCTCAAAAACAATGGAGGCACTCTCCCCTTCACTCTACACCACCCTCACCATCAAAGCTTCCGCCTTTAACACCAAACTCTTCATTCCCATAACCAAGAAGACCCCAAAAAACCTTTCTTTATGCAGTTCTGTCATTTCTTGCACATCTTTATACACAAGAACACAAGCATCACCAACACCCATAACTTCTTCTTCATCAAAGTCTACACCTTTCACTGTTAGTAACACCCAAAACACCTACCAATATTGGATGGTGGTCATGGAAGGTCCTCCGCATGGTGTGAATTCAAAGCAAGAAATCATTGATTACTATGCCAAGACTCTAGAAAGAGTTTTGAGCAGGTGGGTATGTTTTAAACTCTACAATTGGTTCCCTTTTAAAAAAAAATTATGATATCTGTTTTCTTTGCTTGCTAAACGAGAGAGTTTCTGTGTATTTTCATAACAGTGAGCAGGATGCTAGGATGTGTATATACGATACTTCTTGTGAAACCCATTTTGGATTCTGCTGTAAAATTGATGAAGACACTTCGCGCACGCTCGCCAGTAAGTGCATCTATGCATTTTATTGATTGGCATCGTGATTGTACAGAATTTGTAATTTGTGGGAAGTTTTTATTGGTTAATGGTTAATGGTTACTGAGTGTGAATGGTTTTGCAATGTGCTTGTGCTGTAGGCTTGCCTGGGGTTTTATCAGTTAGACCGGACCCTGATTATGGTTCTGAAACAAAAGACTATAGTTCGAGTGTAAGGTTGAGTTCTGTTTCAAACTCACAAACTGGGAGCACATTGTTGTTTCCGGCTGGAAATACCAGGCACTGGCTAGTTAGAATGGATAAGCCAGCGGTTGGGGTCGTTACAAAGGCACAAATGGTTGACTACTATGCCCAAATACTAACTAAGGTTTTGGGGAAGTAAGTGTTATTTTTTTTACCAATGAGATTACATGATTAATGGTATCAAATTGTCGTGTTCAGTGGGAAAGTACTTTTTTCACAGTGAGAAGGATGCACAAATGTGTATTAATCACGTCTCCTGGCAATCTAATTTTGGGTTTTGTTGCGAACTTGATGAGGAATGTGCAAAGGAGCTAGCACGTGAGTTTTGTTTATTAACCCGTTCAATTGATGCTTTGATTTGAATGTATTCTTCCAATTAATGAAGGTTGAAAATGTATTTTCTATAGGTGTCCCTGGTGTTTTATCTGTTCAGCCTGATAAAAGTTTTGAGTCAGAAAATAAGGATTATGGAGGTTTGTTGCAGTTGCTTTTTTTTCTTGAAGAGAACTGTAGATAAGTTTTTCCTTTATATCGTTGTCTTTTGGTAGCCTGCCTTCAACAGGCTTCTTATTCCCATTTTTCTCTGTTGATTATACTTTAAATCATAGCCCTCTACTCGGGGCTTGATACACACTTCTATTCCCGATGTAGCAAAGGATGGCATTGGTGTGCTAGAATGTTGTATCTGGCACTAACCCTTTGCTTGGAGGTTCAGGAATATGGAATTCGGAGTCTATATTCCACTTTTTTTTAGATTTGGGAATAGCCAATCACAAGTAGTTTTAGTTAAACTTTTCCACTCTAATGTCAGTATTACGTATCTTTCCAGGTGGTAATGCCGGTAATCCAACAGATATACTGAATTCTTCAGAAGCAGGTCAAGAAGCTCCTGTTAAAACAAAGAAGCTTTTTGTAACTGGTATGCTGCATCTTCAAGTTACGTTATTGGTTTTCGTGTTCTTTAACTCTTACTTGCTTTTTTGGTGAAGTGCATAACTGTTGAAATTCCTCAAGTTCTTTCCTACAATTTTTTGTGATGGTCCTGTTGTTACCAAAAACGAGTTGAAAATGGAAGTCAACACCTTTTTGAGTACTAGCTGATGAAAAGTTTACCAGTTTCCTCATTTAGGTTCAGCCAAAATATCAGATTAGTTTTTTTTCTGGCAGCACCTCTCCTTTCATAGAGTAAAAGTAAGATATGTATTCGAGGATGTAACCTTTTTACCTCCATGAATATGAAGTGCATTTGCAGTGAAAGCCATGTATGAGTTTTTTCGTACCATAATTCACTGGTTTGTGTCTACAGTTTTCCATTTTTGCGCGTAGTCTTATTTTTATCTTCTTTCTCAGTGATGAAAGTACTATATCATCTTCATTCTCTACAGGTTTGTCATTCTATACTTCTGAGAAAACCTTACGAACAGCATTTGAGGGCTTTGGCGAGCTTGTTGAGGGTACCTATTGTTTTTCTTTCATGCGTGATTAAAATTTGTATCCTTTCCTTAGAAATGGTGAGTAAGTACTAATGCGGTACCTGTTCATGACAGTTAAAATAATAATGGACAAGATTTCTAAAAGGTCAAAAGGTTACGCCTTTGTGGAGTATACCACAGAAGAGGCTGCAGCTGAAGCACTGAAAGAGATGAACGGGAAGGTAGGATTTGACACTAGTTCTCCTTTTCTTCAGCTCTTTAATACTTTATTGATGAAAATGTTTAACTTACTAACAAATATTACAATTTTTTTAAACGAACTTCCGCTACAGAATCTTGATAGTGTACTTCGAGTGGTAGGATCTTAAAATGCATTAAAGCACACCATTTAGATTTGTCACATCTGTTAGTATGAAATTTTTGTAAGATTTGTTAGTATGTGTAATAGCATTACTCACTAAGCTCTATTCTGTCTGCATTAATTGTGTAGATCATCAATGGGTGGATGATTGTTGTCGATGTAGCCAAGATCAACCCACCAAAATTCAGCCGAGGTCGACCGAGGCAATGAGCTTGAGATTGATTGAGTTGAGGTAGTTAACTATTTTGCAATCCTACCACACCTGAATTTTTGCACAGGATTCTTAGTCCTTCACGAGCTTGCCTTTGTAATTGGGACGTAATCTATTTATGTTTAATGCAGAGCCAAGATGTATGAGTATATAGCCTTTGGGCGGATGGATAGAGCAGATTTTTCTTTTAGCAATTTTTTGTTTTCTTTCTTTAATTTTTCCAAACTGGGAATTTGCTCGGGTTATGAATTTATAATTTTGCTTAAATCCACTGGATACACAAGGGTCGAAAATGCAACCGCTTCCTTGAGGACATAATTTGGCGTCAAACCACTCACACCAACCATTCATTGGTTATAATCTTAGAATATGATAAATCATAATAATTGCGTCTCCCACAACGGAACCTGATAAGTATCACAACTTCCTCTTCTAAATATAAAGATCAAGATTTAGCATAGTAGTAACATGAAATTTTGTATAAACTGTATTTACTACTAGCATTTTACAACCACTCACTTCTGTACTATCATGAACTGTCAGATATTATCAGCCCTCTTCCCCAAACTCCTTTGTGAATCTGTCATGAACTTCAAGATCAGCTTTACTTACGGTAGGCTTCTGCCTCGCAAGAACTCTATCGAAATCCCTTTTTGTGATGGGTGGTGGAAGAATCTGTTGGAAACATCAATGGAAAAATGTGTTAGAATGTTTTACCAGAAGGTGAAGTAGTTTGAAATACAGAATCTGGAAAAATTAGCACAGTTCTGTATTTTCCCTTTTTCCCAAATCCATACCTTTGAACCCTGCCCTTGAGAATCAAGTTCTTCCAATGTGATTTTAACAGCTCCTCCTTCAGTAGCTTCACAAGGAGCCCAGACTCCATTAGAGTTCTTTCTAAAATATCGAGCGTCTTGAGTTTTACGAACAGGCTCAAAGAGTACATCTTTAACCTACCAAGCAAACATAAATAGTGACCACATGAAAAACAAGGAAAGAACTGACTGTTCTCTGTCATTTCCATCAAAAAAAGAGTGATAGAGTTGGAATATGGAAGAATCTGATGTAAACCTATTACTCACACAAACAGAAATATCTGAACCAGAAAATCCTTCCGTTTTCTTGGCCAAGTCTTCAAAGTCGCTTTCTGTTAAATTGTGAGGAGTGTCTCCTAGATGCACCTGTTCATAAATTGTACCAGATCAGCAAAGTGTGCATTTGTTTCACCATCATATAGAACATCATGCCTTGCTGATATCAATGATGCAATACCTTAAACATGTGCTGCCTCGCTTTCAAATCTGGGAGAGGAATGTAGATTCTCTTGTCAAAGCGTCGGCGGATAGCCTGGTATGGGTTTTGCATTAGCACAAATAGTAAGTTATTCTGATCACTGAGACACTCCATCCATAAACATTAAAGTCTAGAGGCTGAGGTAGTAGGCTCACCTGATCAAGTGCATAAGGCGTGTTTGTGGCTGCAAGAACGAGAACTTTCTCATTATCATTCCCTACACCCTGATAAGAACATGAAAGAATAGCTACAGTCCACCGACAGTTTAAGATCAGGCCATGTATGCATGCCACAAAAGAGTTCTCAAATCAAAAGTTGTTTGAATATTTTTGTTTCCAATCACACAACATTCAATCAATGCTAATTTCTAAACAGCACAATCAACTAACACATCCTAGAAAGTCCATATTTTGACACCGCACCCGCAAACTTGAAAAGGGAAAGAACTGAAGAAATGGAAACAGTTGAATATGTGGCCATTTTTCTTAGATCAATATTCATTAAATCTGATCATAACAGTTAGCATAAAATAAAGCTTGGGGAGGTGTTCTTGTCAACATCCATCGAGCACAATTATACCTGTATTTGTACAAGCAATTCAGTTTTGAGGCGTCGAGATGCTTCAGACTCGTTGCCTTCACCTCGCTGACCACACAATGAATCTATTTCATCAATGAAAATGATTGAGGGTGCATTATCACGAGCCATTTGGAAAAGATTTGAAACAAGCTTCTCA
>NBIL01031532.1:0-10667 GCA_002752925.1 Viola pubescens var. scabriuscula
TAATTACTTGAATTTTTAATCTCATCCGTCCAATTTTATTGAATGGTTCAGATTCTTCTAACATGACTGATTATGTTCTATGAAAAATTAGAGGATCTAATTCTCGGTTAACGGTTGAGAGGATTATCAACTCATTCAAATATAT
Organism: Viola pubescens var. scabriuscula; assembly: GCA_002752925.1. Taxonomy (NCBI): domain Eukaryota; kingdom Viridiplantae; phylum Streptophyta; class Magnoliopsida; order Malpighiales; family Violaceae; genus Viola; species Viola pubescens. The sequence goes on from NBIL01031532.1 coordinate 146, forward strand.
CTATTTATTAAATAATAAATAAACTTGCATAGGTACATTATCTTTTTCTCAACTTATAAATGTGACATGTCACGTATATATATATATATGGACTGGACATACTTTCTCTGTTCCAAAATACATGTCGTTTTAGAATATATTTTTTAAATCAGAGTTTTTAATAAATAGAGAAAGTATTAGAGGCTTAATTTGTGTGAGACATTAAGTATAGTCAATTTTGAATATTAGCATTATGGAAAACTTTTATATGATTATGTGAATCCTTAAAATTTTGTTGATTAAGTTTCCTTAGCAAGATTAAAGATTATATTCAAATTTGGTCGTTTCTTTTTTCATTCTAAATGTTATTAAAGTTTTATCTATGTTAGAACACTTTTAGGATGTAACCTTTACAAACCTTAACCTTATGAAAAATATACAAAATTAAAACAAATATAGGTTGTCTTTGTTACCTATTCATACACATCTTCTTAGACACAAGAATAGTGTGCCAACTTACGTGTGGACAACTTAATATAAATGTTTTTTGTGTACAACTATGTATGGTGGATGACTTTGTGTCTAAAGACGTCCATTCATTATACAAGTTGTTGATCCTTTAAAATATACTATTTCCAACTAATTAAGCTTTACTTAATTTTGTTTATATTAGATAAAATCAAAAAGATTTATACATTAATTTTAGATTTATTCATATCAATTTTGCAACTTATAATTCATTTTCTTACAATACTTTTTATACAACAATAGTCTTTATCAAGCACATTGCTCATAGAAAAAAACTATTCATTATTTTAAAAGTAATAATTATAATAAAAAATATTATTATTATGTGAAGATAATTTTATGTCGTTAGCATGTCCTAAATTATTTTATAAATAAATATAATTTCATTAATTTAATTTGGTTCCTATTTTCACAACTTGCATAAAGATATTTTTATTACCATCTTATAAGCTTGTAAAATAAATACCAATAATTATAAAATAACATAATCAATGTGGCCGAAGGCATAATTTCTTTCTTCCTATCTAAGTAATTTTTATTTTACGATATCAACAAATTTTAGACCTTATATATATATTTTAATTTTCATAAGTAAACTTATTAAATAGTTTTTTTTTAGTATAATTTAATTATAAATTTAACTTAAATGATGTTCTTTATTTAAGGATATAAAATTGATGGGTCTATTAATACATTAGGCGTTAACGGTCATGGTCAACTTTCGAGCTATTGTAACCTCTAAATAAATTATAAATTATTATATTAATAGGTTGATAATTATAATTACATAATATATTAATTTTTTTACTGTGTGTAAATTAATTTCAAGAAACCAATATACAAAATTATTAATTAATATATAAATTTACAATTTTTTTACTTTAAAAAAAATATAACTTATAGTCGTATCGTTGGATCGGACTGAAATATCAATGATAAATAACTTTTTTGATTTGAACAGAATTTGACGAGGGTGAATGGCCTCACGATAATGTCCAAAATTAGCCCCTAAGGGCCGGAAGTTTGACTTTTAGTATCTTTTTGTTATATATATTTTGTTTCTAATTAATTTCACGTATTGTATGTAAACCTTATTTTTTTAAATTATATATAAGGATTAGAGATTATTTTATTCTATAAAACTTTCATTTTATCCATCGATTGTCCGATTGGGATGTTTGAGTTTGAGTTTAGGACTTAGGTACATTTAACTATTTAAGGCATAAAGTTTGGAGAGAAAATGTTTTGATATATAACCATTTTCTAATCTTTCGAACATTCTCATATATTGATGAAGTTTGTTAGGTGGTTCAGAAGCACTTAGAATATAATATTTCCGAGCTTTTCTTTGGGATCACATTAGTAGTTTTAAGTTTTTTTTTTTTATAAATAGACCATCATTGTTGATATAGTTTAATAAAAAAACTCGAAAGTACTATACTAGGTGCTCCCACACCACCTAACAAGAGCTCCATATCGACCCTTTGAATCTTACCGACGAGTTTATCCTGTGGGTATTTCTGTTTCTTTTATTTTTTTATATTATTTTGTGTGCGCGTGTGCAGTAAACCGTACATGAATATAGTAGTATTCTAGTAATTTTATTAATTGGTATTTATTAGGTAGGAAAGGAAAGGTGAGAGATGGTGAAACAACCCACGTCTCAATTTATGACACTTACTACGTTAAGTGTACGTGTGTATATATATATATACAAACATAAACATATACGGTAGCGATCGAGAGAAGCTCTCTTTCTTTGTGGGTTATTAGCTACTGATCTTCATCTCCATGGCATTTTGGCTGTCTTCTTCCTCTTTCATCCATCCTCAGCTATGGCATGTAGTTTCAAAAATGACTCTCTTGGACACTCTATTGTTCTATGTGAGTATAATACTATATATATTTATTTATTTTAATTTTTCATATTTATATATATAATCAAGTAGTAGTAGCTAGTAGTAGTGTATATCTATTATTAATTTTTTTGTGTGATTTATTTATTATTTATAGGTTATACATTTTGTGGACAAGCTGGGATTGTGGCACAGGCTGCCGGTGTTGATGGGACTTGCGTACTTGGGAGTAAGAAGACATCTCCACCAGCGGTACAATTTGTTGCATGTCGGTGGCCCAGTTCGTAGTAATAACAAACACAAGACATACGACGCAAGTGAGTTTTGTTACAGAACAGCTGACGGAAAATACACACATCCTACTGATCATATCATTGGTAGCCAAGGAACTTTCTTTGGCCGAAACATGCCACCTTCCACTTCCAAATATGGGGTATGTAATGTATACATAAAACTATGATTTAATTCATTTTATACCATGATTTTCATATGCAGAGTTTCTTCTACTTCTTCCTCTCTCATTTTATACTTGTATGGTAATGTATTATTATTGTGTATGCACTATGCAGTTGCTGGATCCGAACCCAACAGTAGTAGCAAGCAGGCTTTTGGCAAGGAAAAAATTCATAGACAGTGGGAAGCAATTCAACATGATTGCCTGCTCATGGATTCAGTTCATGATTCATGACTGGATTGACCATATGGAGGATACCAAACAGGTAGAGTACTTTATAAATTACTTGTAATATTTCCAAATACAGCACTATAAAAAAAAATAAAAACTAACAAGTACATTTTCATGGGCTCCAATAACTCTCGTTTTGCACCATCCCAAGGTTAATCCATATACAAAGCTGTCAGTGTTGAATAAGATAAAAACAGAAAAAAGTCATTTGGGCTTGGGCTGTATTTAAAACAACACAAAAAGCTATCATGTTTTTGTGAGGAGCCAATAATTCTATAAAAGTCAATAAAGGCTGTTTGGAAGATAGATATTATCTAAATTTCTATTATGTTTTAAGCACAAACGTCAGTTATTTATGTCGGGCAGAGTACAAAGTCTGATTTATATATACTTATATTTTCTTAATATTTTGGCAGGTAGTACTTAAAGCACCGGACTCAACAGCAGACGGGTGTCCACTCACGTCATTCAAATTTTACAAGACAAAGAAAGTCTCCGCAACTGGGTCTGGGTCACCCTTCTTAAAGACTGGATCTATCAATACAAGGACACCTTGGTGGTAATACTCCAATTCTGATATGATATTAATTGTATTCTTTTCTTTTTCTTTTTCTTTTCTGTTTTAATTATCTGACAAAAAGGAAACAAAGAGCTGACCATTTTGAATGAAGCAGGGATGGAAGTGTAATTTATGGGAACAATGAGGGTGGAATGGCAAGAGTAAGGGCATTCAAAGATGGGAAGTTAAGGATTAATGCAGAGGATGGGCTGCTTGAGCATGATGAGAAAGGGATACCCATTTCTGGTGATGTTAGGAATTGCTGGGCAGGATTCTCACTGCTACAGGCTCTCTTTATCAAAGAACATAATGCTGTCTGTCATATGCTTCAAGTAGCTTCCTTGTCCTCAATTTCTATCTATCCATTCCACTCCATTTTTTTATAATTTTTAGATACATCCCGTGCACAATACATTAGCTTTAATTGATTAAAATAAATGTTAATAGGTTGAGTCTGTATAATTAGTTCAAAAATAAAATAATAATATATATAATTCACCAACTCTGTCAGCATTTTTTCAAATATTGTCATTTATAGCATTATAACATGCGGACCAAAAGTAATAAGGACAGACTATGTTACAAAAGTCTTCTCTCGAGAGCTATAGAGCAAACTTCTCTACAGAAGGACTGAAAACAAAAAAAACTGACTATGCATTTAATGTTTTTTTTAATTGATCATAATGCAATCTGAAAACAAAATTGGTTTAGCTAATTATTTATCTCAAATTTTTAAATTCTTTCATAATTAATAGTCCTTAAAGTTCAATTTTTTTTCTAATTTGTCGTTCATTTTTTTCTTTTTTAAAAAATTCATCTTATTTCGCCCCTAAATTTGATTAATCAGTTAATGATTTGGTAAATTCTTGTCTTTGTTTTAAGGAAAATTACCCGGAATTCGACGACGAGAAGCTGTACAGACATGCAAGATTAGTGACTTCAGCAGTTCTTGCCAAAATTCATACCATTGATTGGACTGTAGAACTTCTCAAGACTGATACTCTCCGTGCCGGGATGAGGATTAACTGGTAATTAACTAAGCTACTCATAGAATTAATAGACAAGAAATAATTCATTATAATTGAAGCTTTAATATTCAGGTATGGAGTTATGGGGAAGAGATTTAAGGATTTGTTTGGGCACATTGTTGGACCTATACTAAGTGGATTGGTAGGTCTAAAGAAGCCAAGAGATCATGGAGTTCCCTTCTCCCTCACAGAAGAATTCTCCAGTGTCTACAGAATGCATCAACTTCTACCCGAAACACTTATCCTCAGGGACATCACTTCAAATTCTTCAGAATATGAATCCCCTCCGCTTCAGGAAATGTAAATGTCTTATTTTTCCCCTTTCAATCATCACACTTTGTGCATGTATTTGCTTTATTTATCTCTTCTCCGGAAATGATGCAAGAAAATTATGGAAAAACGGTCAATCCAGAATGTGTCCAGAATGTAAATATAGGGATCCAGTATGCGTTATGATGATGGAATAACATTTGGGTTGATTTTGTGTGCTGTCTACTAGAGTAGATTGAAATTAGTTGCTAATTTGCTATACAACTTGGCTGCAGGGTGCCCATGAAAGAAATGATTGGCAAAGAAGGGGAGAAAAGATTGTCCAAGATTGGAATGGAGCAGATGCTGATATCAATGGGTCATCAAGCATGTGGAGCACTAACTCTGTGGAATTATCCATCTTGGATGCGGAATCTTGTTGCTCATGACATCGATGGCCTAGAAAGACCAGAACCAGTTGACATGGCTGCAATGGAAAGTAATTATTACTATGTCACTTCTCTACTCTCTTGTTTCAACATCCATCTTTTATGAGCTAATTATTAAACATATATAACCCATCAAAATTCGTTAATGATAGTATATAGAGATCGGGAGAGGGGAATTCCTCGGTACAACGAATTCCGAAGGAACTTATTCATGATTCCTATTAGCAAATGGGAAGATTTGACGGATGATGAAGAGGTTATAGCAGCTCTTGATCAAGTTTACGGAAATGATGTTGAGAAACTAGATTTGCAAATAGGGTTGCAGGCAGAGAGGAAGATGAAAGGGTTTGCGATAAGCGAAACTGCTTTCTTCATCTTCTTGCTTATTGCATCAAGGTATAAATGCTAGCTGCTACATTAATTAATCCCTCTGATAATTAGCTAATTAAATAACGGGTTATTGATGAAAATCAATTTTAATGCAGGAGGCTAGAAGCTGACCGTTTCTTCACCACAAATTTCAACTCAAAAACCTATACAGAACAAGGTCTTGACTGGGTTAACAAGACAGAGAGCTTGAAAGATGTAATCGATCGCCATTTCCCAGGAATGACCAAGAAATGGATGAAGTCCTCAAGTGCATTCTCAGTTTGGGATGCAGACCCTAATCAGCCCAACTATATTCCCCTGTATCTAAGACCAACCCCATGAAAATTATGATTATTATATCATCATATAAACTCATGCTAACTATATATATATATATATATAGTCTTTTGCATGGAATAATTGTTGGGGAAAAGAGAAACTGTATGTATATGAAATGAGAGATCAGTATATAGTTGCATAAGTGCGTAATATATATCTATATTTTCATAACGGGACCGAGAGTTCGGACCAGTGAGGATAGAGATTCAAGGTTTTAAGATATAATAGAAGTTTAATCGGGATCAAATTGGGGTTCGATATTTATAGTATTAGAAATTGATTTTTTACTCGATAAAGTCATTTAAAAATAGAATTAGAAAACAAATTTTTACTCGATAAAAAAAGAATATGATAAGAAGAAGACATGAATGATGGACTGATACCGTGATCTTCTTTTTCTTCTTTTCTTTTCTAAGAATAATAATAAAATAATAATTTTTTTTTCAGTTTATAAAGTTAGGCCCACGGGCCGACCCGAAAGCCTGCGAGCCCACACGAACTCGACCAGGCCCGAAAGCCCGCGAGCCCACACAGGTCCCCCCCGGTCCAACTTGGCTCACGCTTGGGCTAGGCTTGGGCCTAGAAGATTGTTACATAGGCTAGATCAATGATACTAGTCAACTCCTCACCGACCGGTTTAATCCCTACGGCCTTAAGAATGCCCTGATCCATCACTGCCTCCACCACATTTACCCAAGGACCCCATAGAAATTATTTCAAAAAGCCGTTTGAAGGCTCTCCTAAATCCGTTGATCGGCTGTCAAATCCATCAAATAATAATCAAATACGACTTTGTACTGATATACAAAATGAATTATGCATAGTGATAAGAAGTTCGTTCCATCGAGACAGTGGAATAAAGTCCGGTTTAAAATGATGACCAATGCGATAATAATAAAATGAGAGTTTATTTTGAGTTGGAAAAAGATTGACAAAATAATAACAAAACAATGTAATTAAAATTGGAACAAGTATAGTGATTGATTGTGTGAACAAGTATGATAAAAGATCCTAGCAAAAGCAAATACAAGGTTATGATCCAAGTATTAATTGATCATTGATGGAGAGATATTCGCTCCTGATTCATGGAGAAGCTATAGCAACTTGGTACGTTTAGATTCCTTCCTTTCTACCTGTAACAAGTTCCTTAAAGGTACATTTATTAAGAAACCCTAATTAATCTAGCAACTTTAAGGTACGCTTATAATATTTAACTAGAAAAATTGATAAAATCAGAGAAAGGCTAACTCTAGGCCAAGACTAAGGTACGCTTATAGCCTTTAGACCTAATCATGCATTCGCTCTAATCTCAAAAAGCCTTGAATTGAGATCGATCTAGTTGTTTGTTTATCCTTTAGACTTTGTAATCCGCACTCTTTGGGAACTATTTTAGTTATTCAGATTAGAGATTAAGATGATCAGACTTAAACCTAATGTAATATCCCTGGTTTACCTGTCTAGTTAATAAATTTAATTGGACATATATTAGAAATTACTAGAAAATGAAAGTGTAAATTATTCCGTATTTTATGGATAATTGTTCGTGTGTTTTACATTTACGGAATGATAATGACAAGAGTTGGGTGTGTCAATTTTGTGGCCGTCCTTTTCCATGGAGTGTCAAACCCAAAACATTCCGGCATCATTTGACTAGGATCTGCGAAAGCGTGCCGAAGGATGTTAAAGAGGCAGTCCAAAGAAGGGAAGTAGAAGCGGCCGAATGTTCAAGTTCAATTAACTGGAAACTGACGGGAATTCTGGATACAAGTGAAAATTACTGCAGCAACTTTGAGGCAGAAACAGAAGGTTCCAAGTATGAGTGCCAAGAATCACTAAAAGTAAAAGCAGAAGTTTCAACCGTTTAAAGGACTCAAAGAGAAGGCATTGTTCAAAGCAGCAACAAAAGACACAAAAGCAAGCCAAATGCATTACCAATTGCGCCTGAAGTTGAAGTTTTGGAAGGTATTCAAGAGACCGGAGAATCCGCATCACTTACTAAAAGACCAGTGGGCAATTCATTTGAAAGAAATGTGGAAAAGACATGGTCTTGGTTGATGGATGATTAAGTGTTACGAGTTGGCATTTACGGTATGGGGGGTATAGGCAAAACCACTATAATGAGGCATATTCAGACTCTTCTTGAGGGACAAAGCTCTTTTGAGGTTTATTGGATTACTGTATCTCAAGATTTCAGCACTTGCAAATTACAGAATCTTATAGCTAAAAAAATTAGCTTGAACTTTTCAGACGAGGAAGATGAGGTGAAAATAGCTAAAAGCCTAGCTCAAGCAATGCAAGCAAAAAGTAAATGTGTTCTCATTTTAGATGATTTATGGAATTACTTTGACGTGGATGAGATGGGAATTCCGGTAGGAGTGAATCCGTGCAAGTTGGTTCTTACCACTAGATTGCTAAAAGTTTGTCGACAAATGGATTGTAGTGAGGGGAACACAATACTATTGCAACGTCTTTCTGAAGAAGAAGCTTGGATCTTGTTCACTCAAGAACTGGGCAACTCTAGAACAGAAGTGGAGGAACTGGTGAAAGCTGTTTCTAGGGAATGCACTGGTTTTCTTCTAGGGATCAGAGTTATGGCAAGAAGTATGAAGGGAATTTGTAATGTTCATACATGGAGGAATATGCTAGAGGAATTGGAGGAATCAAAAGTTAGTAAGGGTCACGAGATGCAGGAAGAAGTTTTCTCTGTGTTAAAATTCAGCTACCTTCGTTTGAATGATCCAGCGTTGCAAGAATGTTTGTCATGCTGCGCATTATTTTCGGAAGATGATAAAATTGACAGAAATGAGTTAATTGAGTATATGATTGTTGAGGGAATAATAGATGAAAAGAAAAGCAGACAAGTAGAATTGGATAAGGGACACACAATGCTTGACACACTCGAGAATACATGCTTATTGGAAGGTGATACTGAAAATGTATGGATGCATGATCTAATTAGGGACATGCTAATCCATGAATTGAGAGAGGAGTCCAAAACGCTTGTGGAAGCAGGGGCACAATTAAAAGAATTACCAGATGTGGAAAAGTGGACAGAGAATTTGGTGAGAGTGTCCTTCATAAGTAATGACATTGCGGTGATTCCTTCCAGCCATGAACCAAGGTGTCTCGATCTATCAATGTTGTTGTTAAGTAGAAATTATTATGGATTAAAAATGATAGCATATTCATTTTTTAGGCAATTTCAGAAGCTCAAGATTCTTGATCTTTCTTGGTGCGAAAAGATTAAGAAACTCCCAAGGTCTATTAGTGATTTCATGAATCTCACCGCCTTATTGCTCCATGAGTGTAAGAGTCTGATTCATGTGCCATCGTTAGCAAAACTAGAGAAGCTAAAGAAGTTAGATCTTAGTGGTTGTGAGAGGCTTAAACAGATGCCTGAAGGTGTGAGATTTCTATTGAACCTCAAGTATTTAAATCTCTCTAGGAGTGGAATAGAAGAGATGGGGAGTGGGATACTACCTACACTTTCTCGGTTGCAGGTCCTCAAGCTATGCAACGAATTTGAAAATTCAAAATTCTCAATGAAAGGAAGCGAAGTGGGGGAGTTGAGGATGTTGGAGACTTTCCATTGCAGTTTTAGTAATCCCAATAAGTTGGGGGAGTACGTAAAATCTCAAAAAAAGTCTGCCCTATCCTAATTATTCCTTTTTTCATAAAGGTGGATGAACGTTTGATAAGGCACTTTGGATCAAGGAAATTTGTGATTGTAATAGGTTACAGTTTTATTGATCCCTTAGCGTTGCCCACAGATATTGAAGCACTGACTATTCGCGGTTGTTTTAGCACTTTGTACAAGAGACTGTTCCCTCCTAGCCTTCTGGCATCCTTCTTAAACCTACAAGAGATTCTTGTCAACGGGATTGAGGATGAAGGAAAAGCAGAGCAGAAGAGAAGAAAAAAGAAAAGAAAAGAAATAAATTGATGTATTATTATTATTATTATTTTTAATTGACACGTGGGACCCACTTAACAGCTGTCTGTCCTCGTTACGCTTGACTTAACGGAATGGTGTGAAATGAACCAACATTTTTAATGTCGGGCATCAAATTGATCTAACTGAAACGATCAAACAACAAACGTTAGGCACATCGGGGTTACATCATTAAGAATATTTAAATTCGGGTCGAGCCGAATTGACCCGGTTTCTGACCCGAATTATTTTTTTGGTTGTTTAAGTGTTGATCCATTTATAATGCCATTTTTTTTACGAATTTTTTAAAAATAAATACCCTATAGAAACAAGTTGTTATTGATGTGATTCTTCGGCTAATAAGTTTCATACTATGTATTTTACGCATTTAAATCTCTAAATAAATACTACATTGAAATAAATGAAAAAAATTAGGGTCTAAATGGGTCGTAAATGGGTTAGCACGACCCCTCTGATTGGTCAGTCCCTACCGACCCATTTAAATTCAGGTTAGGCCGAATTGACCCGGTTTCTGACACGATTTTTTTTT
>NBIL01031703.1:0-12709 GCA_002752925.1 Viola pubescens var. scabriuscula
ATATTTTTTTAAATATTAAAAAAGAACAAATTTAAACTAATTTTTTTTCATTATCTCCGATCTTATTATATTTGTTAATTTTTTTTACTATTATCTACTACTCCCTCCGTCCTTTAAAGAATGTCGTTTTCCTGCGGATTTTTACTGTTCATAATACTTATCATTTTATCTTTTTCCAAACATATATTTTGTACAAAAAAAAATTTTTTTTTACTCATCAACTCAATTTGATGATGGTGTTTTAATGTGAGTGAAAATTCGGAATAAAAATGAACCAATATAAAATAAAATAAAATCAAAGATCATGGTGAAACAGATTTTTACTATTCCAGAAAGACATTCTTTGAGGGACGAGGGAGTATATTATTTGAATTTTTTAAACTGTTATAAAGACTAAAATTATAACTTTTAAGAAACTATTAGATTAATATCGTAAGCTTAAAGAGTTAATTGAACAGTTGACAAACTTTATGTAGTTTACCTTTCTTTAATGTGCATATATAATATATTAGTACAATCAATGTGAAATAATGCTTTTAGGTACACTAGGGATTTTTTTCAAAAAATATACTATATTACAAGGGCTACGCTACGCCGACGTGAATACATTACCGGCCTTTATTTGTATCTGGACTACAGGGGAAAGATATTTGCCATCTCTGTAAAATCCAAACTATGAATACAACTCTCACTCTCCAAAAATTCATTTGCAGAGGGTTCAATGTCAGCAGAAAAACTCTGTGAAGCAAAGGGACCGTAATCTTAGAAATGCATTCGGCGTTCGTCATGGCCTCCGCAATCCCTCTGGTAAAGTTGGTCAGTTCACAATTTCATGTCCTTGCGTTCCTGCTTAATAGCCTCATAAGATGTCATGACCTCTTTGAACTTTGTCTCAGCAACTTCTGCAATGGATCGCGAACATTAGACCATAAGCGACCACTTAAACATAGCATCATGTTCGACAACTGATTATATCAACTAATAGAACAAAAACAACCAAACCTTTATGGTCTTGGTTTTGATCTGGGTGAAATTCCATTGCCTTGGCCCTGAATGCTGTCTGCAGGTGTACAAGGAAACCCTCTTATAGTTGCTTACACAAGAAAACAAAACCACTATCCAAGCCAGAGTAACACTGTTCAATTGAAAAGACCAATACATGCAACACACCAGTACTACCAAGCAGGATTTTGTCAAAAAATAACATCATAGAACTATAATCATCCACCAATATAAACAGTTGGAATACAACAGGTAAATGAGTGATACCTTAATCTCTGCTTCTGTGTATGGTTGCTTTCTGGACCTGTTTGGACAGAAACTCATAGTTAATCTCAGCTGCTAATGATATGCCTGGATAATATCTAGATTTCATGAAAATGGATTTTAATAGCTTTCAAGAATGTACAAGCTGTTAACTTCTTTTATATAGCTCTTTCTAAAGCAATGGTCCTCTGCCAACAACTTTAGAACTGCCAGTGATCAGAGAACACATAACAACAGGCTAATTCCTCCTCTAGCGCACATAATACTACATTCTGGATGTTGACAAGCACAGATATCGACGCAATGGTAATATGAGATGGAAATGTAAGGCATCCATGTGAGCCAACAAGGCCGCTAGGTTTTCGATACTTCCTGCAGAAGCCCATCCTAAGGATCATTAAGGTTCAAAAGTTTCCTCCTCTCTACACATCAGTCTCTACTTAGTCAAATAAGACTTGTCTCTCAATCAGACGTACGATATTCTAGTAATTTTTAACTCATGACAGATACAATACCCAGAACCTAGACTTTAAAATGTCTGAAATAGCTTCTTTTACACCTTAGAGTTTGGCTAGAAAACAATCCAATGAGCCAGTAGAACCAGATACTTTCAGTTAGGATCAGGAATCAAGCATGAAAAGCTCGTCATTACCTGTCAAGTCCTAAAACTGTGTAATGATGTGATAATGGATAGCTTGCACTGTCTCTGGGAGGTCTTCTGAAGTTACTCCTCTGTTCTCTGAAAGATGAATCAGTCTTCCAATACCAGTCCTCTCGCTGAGCGTGCTGATGGTATGCACCAGAACCATTCTCCCTCCAGCTTTCATAGCCTCTTTTGTACTTGTTCCTTTCTCGGTTAAACACACTTTGCATACGTCGTATACGTTCCTACAAACAGTTATGCCCAGAATTTTCTTTTATTATTTCAAGATGCAATTACATTATATATTGATTGCATATACAATCAAGAGAAGTGCAAGAGAAGCCAACTATAGACCACCAAATCAAAGGCCTATAGCAATTAGCAAGTAAGATGCTTGAAGGAAAAAATAGATGATTTCTTCTACGCCATGAATACAACATAAAAGTCTACCATTTAGCAACAAAACTGCAAGTTAAAGAGAAAAAGAAAGCATACTTACTGGGAAGGAATTTCTCAGGTCTAGGAAGATTATCAAATAGCACAACGTGCTATACACAAAGAAATCAGTCAAGGAGATGATGAGGATCTCATCGAATTGCATGAATTAGAGTGCCAATTCAGTGTGCTCCTTGAAACTCAATGTTTAGACATTAACACTATTCCTAATACCACTAGCAGGAGACTAACACTATTCCTAATACAACTAGCAGGAGAGGCAAGTCAATCGAGTAGGTTAATTCTTTACTCCATCCGAGCCTAACAAAAAAATTAAATGTTAACAACAACCTTAAAGAATCTACAATCAAACCGAAATAATAATGCAAATTAACCAATAGTTAACCCCAAGTTATTAAGAAATCATAACTGGAGTTCCAGTTCAGACAGGTCACTAATTCATTAACGACACCAGCATAACTACAGTCTCCGATAAACATACCATTCCTTCCGAGAAACCATGGCTAGACCTCCATTGTCGGCCCAAAAGAAAATCAAACAGCAAATCCCGAAGTTCAACAAAAAAAATGAGAACTCACCACTCGCTCGATCTCTTCTTCATACTCCTCCTGCATTCGACGATTGTACCTTTTCCATGCGTCCTCCTGAAAACTTGTACGGAAAGAACTCCCACTATTCCCTCCTTTCCTCGCTGATTGCGACCTTAACTACCAATAGCAATACAAAATCAGACCTTGCACATCAACAAAGATAAATAAACAAGTAAGCGTTTTACCTGAGCATAAAACCAATCCGCAGTCCTCCGCATCTGACCAATCTGCCAATTATTACACAAATTAAAACATAGCAGTGAGCTAAATAAAGGAATTATGAGATAAGAGAAAGGCATAGCGGTGGTTTACCGCGAAAGTGGTGGCGGTGGCACCAATCACGCCGAAGAGGAAAACTCCCCACAGTCTCATTTCCTTTCCTTTGTCATCCTGGTGACGATGGGGTTTTTTCTGGGATGGCCATGGATTGTCCTTGTTCAGATTACTATTTTCGCTTCCCATTTCTTACTTCTCTAATATTAACAATTCTCGAATGGTAGGTACTTCAGGATGGATTGCGCGGGAATCGAATTCCAGAAATTAGGCGCATAGCTAGGGTTTTAAGACAGAAATTGGTTGGTGATGAAGAGGAATAGAGTTCCAGCAGAGGTGGGAGTTTTCAGCTCTCCCTGGTGGGTCAGAAATTGAGGAGGAAGAAAATTTCTCTCACCGGAAAGGTTGAAATCCATCTCTTTCGCTCAAACACATTTTTGCGATTGATGAAACGACAGCGTGTTGTCTGAATGGCGGTGCAAAACTTCAAAGGCTAAACATAACTAGGCCACGGCCCAAATAAAGTTAAGTGATTGATGTCGAAAGCCCATGGCCCGCTACGTTTGCTATTATTAATGACAAAATTAAATTAAATTAAAGGGAGTAATATTTTTTGACAAGTTTATAAGCTGTTAAATTGTTAATTACTCCTTTGATTAATGTTGCAAAGGAAAAAGAAGAAGAAAAATTATTTAATTCTTTGATACAGAAACTCAAGTTCCAAGTTCGAGTTTCACTTTCCCTTACAAAAAAACGGAAAAAAAAAAATATGTTTGATGCTGCTAAGTGCTAAGTGACTTGAAAAATGTAATAATAATAGTAATATTAATAACAACCAAAAAAAAAAAAGTTCAGAAAACAAATGTCACCAATCTATTTTTTTTTTTTGCCCTTCAAACTCCACAAGAAAAATACATCATGCAAAGCTTCACTCATACTCCTAATCTACAAATGCTCACTATAAAACAAAGAACAAAAACCACCCAACAATGAAAGTCCCAATTTCTTTCCTTTTTTCCCCACAAAATATACATCTGTGGTTGCACAATGAACATATTCTTCTGCTAAAAAATCGAAGAACAATTAGTTAGGAAGCCAAAACCTATACAACCAATGAAATTCAATTCTAGTTTTTCCCGTTTTCCCGCACGAGCCGAGCACCAAAGTCAGCGTGAAACAGTAAGAGTATCTGTTAGGAGGAAAGGCATCGTTAAGACTTCCAGATCTAGAGCTCCGGTTTCAAGCGACCTGCTGAAAACAAGAGCATTTCAGGGATTGGAAATGCGAAATGAAAGTTCAAAGTTGAGATCATCGTGAGCAGAGCAGCCAATTACCGGTTGGTCCCAAACTGTCCATGGCCGAATTGGAGTCAAATCCCATTCGGAAGAGATTTTGTAGCTCACTATCTAATATAGCCTGTGCATGTGCAAATATTTTCAGTACTTTGACAATCACTAGATGAGGGTAAGCTTAATAATATAATGATCTTTCAGTCACCTGCGATGCAGGAGGAAATTGTGGATTCGTATTTGGAATGATCGGTACGCCTGCTTGAAAACTTCCGTGAGAATAAGGAAGTGAGTTAATCCCAGGACTGAATCCAAAAACAGATGATGGATTGCCGCCTCGTGACTGAAGAATCTAGATGCAGGAAAAGAAAAGAGTGAGCCATTCCGATGAAATATAGAGGATAGAACCGAGTAAAACTTAACACTGTCTTACTTCTTTGGAGAGGATCCTCTCAATGTCTATGTTCAATTCTGGATTGACAGTCGCAAGTTTCATGGACAAGAACTGCATTTGGAAGCCAAATATTACTATACCAAATAGATCAACAGAAAGCCATAAATTCATTAACAGAATGAAGTTTTAATTCCCTGCATCCTTCAACAGTGATACACTTGCATAAAGTTTAATTCCCTTATCAATCTAGAAAAGTGAGATGTGCCCTAGAACTTGAGGTGATTACTCGGACACTCGATGATCCGCAAGGGTGACACAGATCGTATGAAATAAACTAGACTACAAGGTAGTGTGATAAACTTTTGCAGACAAACGGTATTAACTTCATTTGTTCATTTATAAAGAGTTCCATGAAAGTTTATCATAGCTTAATCACATGTAAACTTGTAATTAACCATATATATACTCATCAAGCAATGTCAAAGTCGTAGAACAGCATACCTCGACTTGTTGTTGCAAAGATTGGACATAATTGATTATCTCATCAAGCATTACTGCTTTCCCAGTAATCTAAAGCAACAGACAATACAAAATCATCATCCAATTTTGTCATCTCAAAAACAAAACAGCTCATAAGGGAGAGACGGACTTCCAGTACCTTATTGCATCCTGGAACAAGTTCTTGGAGCAATCTCATCCGTTCACTAATCTTCTCCCTTCTCACCTGAACAAAGACCATATCTACCGTCAACACAAAAGTTAGTCAAATTTGTTCTGATAATGATACATTATGCGAAGAAGGTACCCTTTCTGCAAGGCTGTGACTATTGGTAGCCTGACCCCTTCTGGCTCTCACATGGATGTAATTCTCTTTAGAACCATCACCACTGTGAGAATTTTCTTTAGATTGTTTAGCTGCCTGTTTACCCTTCAAATTAACACCCGAGTTTTCCTCATTTTTTGGCCTTTTGTCATCTTGTTCATTAGGAACATCAGAGGTCTCTCCAGGAGAATCCTTCTTGTGCTCACCTTCAGTCTTCTGGCGTCAATGACACAAAATTTCAATACATGAATTGAAAAATATACATGATGAAGAATGCCAAACAACATGATTTTCCTAGCTGATATCAGTACAACATAATTCAATTACCATGTCTGTGTTCAAAGGTGTAGTGGACTCAGCCCCTCGTTTCCTTCGCTTTCCATTTGGTAAAGCTTTTATGACTGCCTCTTCCGAAAATTGCTGATGCATCTGAGATTGTGCACCATTTGCCATATTCCTTTCATCATTACCCTCTGTGTTTGAGGTATAACTTGAAGGGCACCCAGTATTGACAATCTGACCACACTGACTTAAACCAAGAGAGCCAGCCAATTCTGCGTAGCCCCCACTTCCGAAGCAAGGAAACTTTTGCACCATTTCAACAAAGCTGGAATCAGATGGATAATGAGCAAGGTGGGAGGTGCTACTAATCCCCCCCTGGTTTCCCAACATAACAGTGTAAGGAGAATTGGTAAATCCACTCTGAGAAACTATCGAAGAACCTCCAAAACTCTCGTGCTGACTGAGCGAAACAACAGGATCCCAGGCAGAAGCAAAGAAGGGGTTTGTGTTCATCCCTGAAGAAGGACAATTCAAAATATCCTCATGTGTATTTTGGAACTCCATGCCATCATTATCACCACTGCTGCCCATTTTCGAGATTGAGAAGCTAAACCCCCAAGTTCTTGGAGGAAACCTACAAGTTTTTTGAGGAAGGATCCCAAACTCAACAAACTACCAAGGAGCACAACTAGATATAGAAACAAAACAGAAGCAAATATGAAATAAAGGCAAAGTAAGTTTGACCAAAATTAGCTGGTGATATCTTGCAAGACTGAACAAGGAACAATAACGTTGGCAGCTTTATAAAACTGAGAGGGTATTACTAAAGTAAAAGAAACACCTAATTGCAGCAGCCCATAGACAAAGTGAAAAAGAGAAATCCATTCTCATCAGGCATAAAATCTAACCAGCACCAGCTACTCATCTCATCTTTTAAAAACCCTAGCATCAAGTCTACACTACTATGCAAGCAAGAAATGGAAAAATGCCTCCAACAGACAGGAAAGTGAACCTTTCAGAGCATAAAGTAGACACGGACAAACAGTGGCATCGGCTAACAAACAGCTCATCAGATTGAACAAAAAGAAAGCAGATTCCCTTTTTTTTCCACTTTTGGTGAACTAAAATTTTCACTCAAATACTCCAATGGGTTATTGATTTCTGTGTAGCACACCCTTCACTCTATCAAATTACCAGTCCTAATTCAGTAGGATCATCAAGAAACGATCATCAAATCAAATGACGGGTTTCAAAAAGCAATACTGCTAATAATAAGGAAGAAACATACAGTTCAAGTCTTCAACCAGAAACCCAACAAAATTCCATAAGAAGGAAGGTTTGCAGAAAAAACTTTAACTAAATTCCCAGATGGGTGTCCAAGAAATGCTAAAAAAGCATCAAATTCCACTTGAATTATGCAAGAACACAGAAATGAACCCACTTTCAATTCCAGTTCCCTAAAGTTGTATTTGACATTACCTTCAAGAGCATCAAATGCTTTGCTTAAAATCGGAAGTAACACCACAATTCACCAAACAGGCATTTCCACAAACAGCAAGAGAAGCATCAAGTTTCACTCTTCCGACCTTTAATAGATCACAACACAAATGTAGACACCTATCTATCTATCCCACCTAGAGAGAAGCGGAGAAAGAGAGAGAGAGAGAGAGAGCACAGAAGAAAGACAGACTCCCTTTGGCTTACCTGCTCAAGTTAGCAACAGCTGACATGTATGATTTTAAAAGAGACACACACACTAACTACTGCCCCAACTGCTCTTGGTGCTAAATTATTACAAGAACCTAATCACTTGTCCTAAATTATTACGGAACCTAATCACTTTTAGTTCCCTTGCATCTTCTTTCCTTTTTATCAATTTTTTAATTATCTAATAATAGTACTTGTCTCCTTTTTTATTTTTATTTTGAGTGACTTCTTTATTTACTGTACAACTTGTTTCTTCTTTTATTGTTTATTCTCTCTGTTTTAATATTCATTTTCTTTCCTTTTCAAGATAGCAAAATACCAAAAATCGCAACAAAATTGGTTTATAACTCACGCTAATACTTCAAAATCGTTGCTTTAAAATCTTTAAGGTATTATTTAGATTTGTTTTAGATTCTAACACAGTAGAGTGTTGATTAATCTGGTTGGAATAAAAATCGAAACACCATATTATGTAAAAAATAACAAATAATATTATTTAATTAATTTTTTTTATTAAGGGGGATTTCTTTGATGAAAGGAAACTATGCACCATTTCAAGTAATAATGCCATTTTTCCTCTACAAGCGAATGGAGA
Source organism: Viola pubescens var. scabriuscula (assembly GCA_002752925.1). Classification (NCBI taxonomy): domain Eukaryota; kingdom Viridiplantae; phylum Streptophyta; class Magnoliopsida; order Malpighiales; family Violaceae; genus Viola; species Viola pubescens. The sequence continues at coordinate 8,319 of NBIL01031703.1, forward strand.
GGTTCTTCTCTTCACGCCCAAGTTTTGCTTGCTTTGTTAGCTACCTCTTACTTGATTGCTTTGTTACTTTGTAACTTTTACATGTACTTTTTTTGTTTTGTTTTTTTTTCACGAAACACACTTGGCAACTTTTTTTTATCAACACACTTGACAACTATTCTATTAGACCCCTCCTTATCGTATGTTACAAGTTGTAACTCACACTCCTTTTTCTAAAAAAAAAAATTTTTTTTTTAAACCATCCGATATCTCATGTCCTCATTGGACCGAATTACTTCGAATTTGAGATTTTTAAGACCCTTGTGAGCGGGCAATTTCTCTCCAATAGTTCATTTTTTAACTCTTACAATCTCAATGCTCGAACCTGAAATTTTTAGTTAAATCAGAAGAGATATTTATTATCTCATTTGCACCGGCACCCATTTAGGTAAAAATAGAAAATCTTCAATTGCAGATAACAAATATGGGTCTGGACTATTACGGCTTTTTAAAATCTATTTTCCGATTCAAACTATTTGAAAACGATTTGGATCTTGAAAATAATCTACGTGGCTCAATCGGGAGGACAACCACATCACCCTCGGAAAAATAGGACCTACCAAATCACCCCTCCACCCGTCCTAAACTTTCCGATCCGTGGGTCGTACATCTGGCATGTATGTAAATATATTTCATTTTTCTTTGACCCAAAATTATTAGGTTTAAAATAAATATCCTTTTGAGAGTTGGATATGGGATTTAAAGTTATAATTAGTGAGAATATTTAAAATATTAAATAATTATTTCTCTTTTATGACCAATAAATATTCATTTTTATCCTCCATATTGCATAAATTAATTATAAAGTACTAAAAAAATTACAAAACAATATTTATTTGAGATTAAATTTTTTAATCTAAAATGACGTTTATTTTACATCGGAGAGAATAGTATAAAATATAAATTATGTCTCAATTAATACTAACCCTTTAATTTCGTTCGGCCTAATCACAACTCATAACATACTTTTATCAAAATAATAATAAAATCAATCTTTAAACGTTTATAATCTTAAAAAAATTATATTAACAAGCCCGTATTTTAGTAATATTTTATGTAAAACATATAATTATGATCTCAAATTTGAATATTCTAATTTGTAAATTCAATCTATGATAAAAAAGAAAATTCTTTACAAGTATAAGATCATCGTCTTAAATAAAATGGTACAACAATTTGTTCGTAGGTAACCGACATAAATTATGATCTAGTAATTTTATATATATTTTCAAATATTTTCAGATGATTTAGATTTTATATTTGAAAATAAAAAATGAAAAAAAAAATTAGATGAATAAAGAGAAGTAAATGAAATTAATCTCTTATTGGGAAGCGAACGACAATAAAAGTTTCTACTTTATATAATTTTTCTAGCAGTGCAGAAGGACCGTAATACGGTACGCAATTGCCACACCAGATGATATTCTCAACATTTTTTATGTACCCTACCGACTCTAGGGAGGAGTAGTAGGATTAATTAATTAATTAGTTAATTATGCTTATAAAAAAAGAAGAACCATTAATTAATTAAATAATTAAAACCTGCAACAATCTTTTTCTTTTTTCTTTTTTTTTTAAAACTTTGGTGGCTGTGGCAGGGAAGAACACAACACAAGGAATAATTATGGAATCTAATCATCAATTTTACCTCCTTGTCCTGCTCACTACAGTCATTTTCCAGCTGTACAAGATGCGTTGTCTAAGAAAAAAATACTATACAGTATACGTACACCCCTCAACTCAACTAACCCAACCCACCTGGTCAAACCAAATCATCCGGTCAACATATGTTCTGGCTGTGATCTTGCTGGAATATTTGAAATCAATCCGCAATTAACGCCTAATTTCCTCCCAAAACCATAATAATTAATTCATTTAGCAATATAAGAGTATTTAACTATTTATTCATATGTTGAGGTGATGCTGGAATTCAAATCTTTTCAACTACTTTATCGTTTTCACGTTCATTCGCTAACAATATAAAAGTTACGATATGATTTCTTTCTATGAACTCGAGATTCAATTATTATTTTATAGTTAAAAGACTAATTTTGTTGTTTTTCAAGTATTATTATCTTCGTGATCAAATTTAACAAAAAGGACACTGTTTGCTGCTGATTATAATGGCAGTTTTTCGATGGGTAAAAAATTAAAAATAATTGACCCAAAAAAAAAAGAGGGTAAAAACTAAAAACAAAGATACGAGCGACTCTTGATGGGATTGAAGTGATTTGATTAATGGGTGTGAATCATGATAAGAGGAATAAGGGGTGGGGCCCACATGAAGGACAGGATAGTCAAAAAAAGTAAGTAGCTGTGATGATTGAGATGGTGTACCAAACTAATCAGTGTGGGTACCCACACCAAATCATCTCCAGTGTACGATGCGAGAGTGGGGCCAGATCTGGACCGTAGCAAGGAAATAGAAAAGAAAGAACGAACGAACCAGATCTCACATAGCATTTGTTTGGTGCCGAACTGCTACGGGGCCCCATAACAGAAAACTTTATTTTAGTAGATAAAAAATACTCGCATTTTGATTAATGGGTTTTCATGGGCTTGTGATGTAAGATGGACCCCATAGCTGATGGTAAATGGGCCATGAGCTTGTAGGCCCGAGTCTCTTCTAAGATCTGGTATTATTAATTTTTTGATTATTATTCAAGAAAAAATGCTAGACAAAACTCTAAATTCTTAATTTTCTACGCACTCTGTCTCAAATTAAATGACGTTTTTTTTTAAATTTTAGTTTGTCTCAAATTAAATAATATTTTATTGTTTCAGAAAGTAGAGGTGATTCAAGAATATAAAATAGAAGGAACATAGGAATTCAGATATAGGGATCCGCTACCATGTTAATTGGAAAACGTTGAGCATATTTCAGTATATTATAATGTACCATATGCATGAGTATTTATACATCAAGGAAGATAAGAAAAAGGAAGGAGAATAATATCCTAATAATGCTTCCTATAATCTTGCTAATCACGTATATACCATCACATTTTACTGTTTCAGAAAGTAACATTTTTCTTCCTATAAACGTTTTCCAATTAACATGGTATCTGATGTCGCAAAGTTAATCTGTACGGTTCTGTTTGGCTCCAACTACAACCTTTGGGCTTAAAGCATGAAGAGTTTTCTTATCGGTCGTAAGCTTTGGTGAATCGTTACTGGTGATATCACTAAACCTAGTAGAGACAAAGAAGATGGAAGACTGGGACAACAAAAATCATGAAGTCATCACTTGGATCCGCAATACCTTGATTCCATCTATCCATATTCAGTTCGCAGAATTTGATATTGCCAAGGAAATATGAGATTAAATATCTATCGTACAATGGTCTTGCTCACTACTATCAACTATGACTACTCTTCATTCTCTCAAACAAGAAGTTGGCCAGTCTGTTAATAATTTTTTTGCCCAAATTCAGTCGATTTGGTGTAGTCCAATAGGTTTGATTATGGTTTCACCATACTTACGAATGATCTCAAATTGATATCTAAGAATGAGGGTGTATGACTGTTAAACAAGGGTATTATAACGTAGAGGTTTTGAAATTTCTGGGGAAATGTGTTTGGACAAAAGATGAGGAAAATAAGGTAGTGGATTACTGGAAGAAGAGTGACTCATCATGTGAATGGAAGGAAGGTTGGAGGGGTTTAGTGGTCTCGAAAGATAGGGTTGAAAATATTGTTTAAAACCAATACCATCAGGTAAGATTCTAAACCTTTTGAGTTTAGTAAAGATATCAAAACCAAGAACCAAATCTTTACCAGGAAGGGTGGAACCAAGAACTTGAGTTGTGATGGAACATCCTGAAAAGAACTTGAGGGTGATGTTGCGGCTGATAAGATCTAATGAAAAGACCTCATTATTGGCCGTCCGGAAATATTATTGATGTGGTCACTAGAAGTCTGGAGGTAGAATGGAAGGATACATGATGAGTCGTTTAACATCAAATACAATTTATAATGCCTGGATCTAGGTGCACGATAATTGATTATGCAGATAGTGGAAGCCAGGGTCGAACACAAGGACTGGGAGAGACTAATTGCAAGGCCTCGAATGAAATCACAAGACAAAAGCACCGAAAAGTAACAAACAAGGGGGGGGGGGTTTGAGTTGACTAACAAGTTAGCCAAGAGATTTGGAGCTAACAATTCTAACTACAAAATCGGTAGCCGAGACCTCGGCGGTGAAACGGATCAAGACCTCGGATGTTAAGAGAAAGGAAATCCACTGAACAAGTCAGAACAATTAAAACAAAGATAAATAAACACAATAAATCAGTTGGATAAAAGATCTCAGCAAGGGCTACTCTCGGGTTGCATTCGGGGTCTCGGCCTTC
>NBIL01031704.1:0-13113 GCA_002752925.1 Viola pubescens var. scabriuscula
AGTTTGAGAAGAACCATAAATCTTCTTGGGTAAAGGCTAGTGTCCTCATTTTAAGTGGATATATGATTGAATCTAATATTGAATTAGATTGTGTTAAGTTAAACTTGTGCCAAGTGAAAAAGTTTGTGAAAGGTTTTAGCTTGTGAAACAACAGTGCACTAACAACATCAATCGCCTAATATCAATCGTCTTTTACTTGAACAACAAAGATTGTGGGGTGCACTCCGGCATGTACCTAATCCAAGCACCATTAGACATAAAAAAGAGAGGTAGTAATATTTAAAACTTAGTCATTAGTTAATTATAACATATCTGCCTTTTAGTACTCAGACTTCTTTATTACATGTCAAAAGAATGCAGAGTATAATCAAATGTACTGCTGCAACTAGGAAGGAAATACTGATATGGCTTCTAACGCACCTCAAAAATAAATAAAAAATCTAAAGAATTGATTTATTGTTTATGATTAAACAAACAACCATTGTGGGTGTCACAGAGGCTCCATGGATAGAAGTAGTATTAGGGATAATAATCGATATATTTGTTGTTTTGTTTCGCGATGTCTTCTTCTATTATTATTAGTGGATTGATACGTTTAACACAAAAGTTCAGATATAACGGTGCGTTTGTTTTTTTTAATTATTCTAAAAACAAAAATCGTTTAATACTATTCTCAAATATTTTTTATATAATTGGATGTAGTTCATTTTAAAGGTAACTAATCTTCACACCCAAAGTACAAAACAGTAAAAACAAGCACATTAAGAAGGTAGAAGCCCAACAATTAAGGATAACAATTTAGTTGATAGAGAAATAGGCTCAACAATTAAGGAGTTTCAGAAACATCAACAAAAACTAATTGTTGCTATCCGATTTTTGACGTAAATAAGTTAAAATTATTTTTCAGCATAGCATATCCGCGCCTTTACCACTAGCGAGAAACAGAGAGAAATATTACCACTAGCCGAGTTGTTACATCACAACATGCAACGCAGGTTCATATAGAGAGAAATAGAGAGAAGCCCATTGAATGTGATTTCCATTTCAACAATGCGTAATTACGTAATGCGGAGATGGTAAGGGTGTTATACTCAAAGGTGAAGTGTGGAAAATTTGATGTATAAAGTATATGACGCTAATCACTCAAAAAAATGCCTCTAAACTATAATAACAAATGAATTGGAACAAAATATCTAGACTAGGTTATGACTAATTAAGCAACTTGAAACCGTGCATTGTGGTAATTTAGTGTAGATGTAATACTCACAAAATGGCTCTAGATTATAATAACAAAAGTGTTGGAACAAAATATGTTATTTAGATTTCTTTATAGTAACTGATTAAGTAAATAGAAACCGTCGAGTGTTACTCGAAGATGATGAAAGTGTAAATGTTTTTGTACATATTTTCGTAACACAAAGTACTCTCAAAATAATCTTCAGTAATTAGGTTCTTTTACTAAGCAAATTTCACTCGTAAAAATAAAGAACATTTGTGCCTGTAATGCAAAAAGAGCATAACTACGCTACAACCATATTTTTTCCGTTTCTCGAGTGCATTTATCTAATATTTGTGTAAAAGTAAGTATGTAATATTTACTTAAAATCAAACAAAAAAGGATTTATGAAGTAACTCGTCAGTGAGCTTGTTTACTTGGAATCCTTCGAGCGCGGTTCAACGCAACGACACAAAATAGTCAAGTGGTAGATATAATAATTGTATTTTGATAAAATTTCACACCAAATATATATCCTTGCTAGCTATATATTTTTACACTGTGTTCCCAATTCGAGTAGGATTCTCTATTAGTTCATGTAATACAGATATAGTATAGGTTACATTATATCTTTAGCCCCGACTATTATTGTGTAACTGCCAATAAGGTTTCTCGTATGCATTAATTCAATATTTGTGTAATAGTAAACATATACTCCGTAATCTTTATTTCAAATATGACAAGGAAGACGTTCTTCATTAACTCGTTAACGAGCTAGGTTATTTGAAATTTATCGAACACATCCTTAATGCGTTAACACGAAATTAATGAAGTGGTATGTATAATAATTGTATGTTGATCATATTTTACACAAAACTTCATCCTTGAAAACAATGTTTTCTTATATCATGGAGCAATTTGAGTAAGTTTGTTTATTAGTTTGTGTAATACGAATATAACACAGATTACACTATATCTTTTCCCAAAATATGATGCATTTGACATTTTAAAACTCGTTTTACTTTAGCCCGTATGTGTGGGTGTATTTTTTGGGCATGAAATTCTTCTCGTAAAAAATAGTAGAGTGATTAATTATACTTCCTCCGGTCACTTATAAATGTCGTTTTTATTTTATGGTTAATTTATTCTATATGGACGAGAGATATGAATTTGATCTCAAATAAATGACATTTTTAATTTTCTAAGTATTTTATGGTTAATTTATTTGATGTGAAAGAAAAAGATGAGTACTTAATAATCAGTTTATTTAATACTATGTGCTCGGCTATTAATATTTATTTAAGAGCGAGGGAGGATTATATTACTGCTAATAAAAAATGCAATTTACATTAGATATTGTAAAACGAGTAATTAACAGACTTTGATCCTTTTGATTAACGTGCACCTGTTCGACTGCCATTTCCTAGCCCTTAGAAAGAAGAAATACTATAAGCTTACTCTACCTATCTACTACTGGGATTGGAATCGTCAATGGCGTTCCATATAAAAGATGTCAACTTCTTCTTCTTCTTCCTTTCTTTCTTTCTTTCTTTCCTTTTTTTTTTTTTTTTTTAAGAAAAACGTTTTGAACTTTGTGATTCCAATTCTTAAAAGAAATTTGTGTTTTAGATTTTCGATTTTTCTTCTTCTTTTATTGTGTTGTATTGAGATTTTTTTTTCCTTTTCTTTTCTTGAATGGGCATGTATGTAGTACGTACAACACATTTAACAAGTATGTATAAAGACAGCTCTATTAATTTTATTTTTATTTTTTATGACCGGTTGCGTTTTACAAAGCAGTCATGGATGAGAATATAAAAGGGACAACAAACACAAGTGCACTCGAATTTTAAAGAGTTTTTGGTGGCTTTGGGCGCACAAAGGGTCTTCATTTGTTGGCTTCTGCCTTGCTCTCCGATCAGGTTTGAGGGTTTTATTTCCTCTTAATTCGTATTCTTATAGCTTTTGCATGGAATCTTGAATCCTTTGTTTGCTTTTATCCCTGTGTTGTATGAATTTGTTAACTTTTTGGAGAAAGAAGAATCTTGTAGAAACCCACCAAGAAACCTATTGTTTCTCCTTGCCCAACCCAACAAACCTATTATCGTTCTGTTCATAACCTCAATTAGCATTGTTAAAATGGCTTCAACCAACTATATTACCAATGTCTCCATCGCCTGCTAAAACACTAGGAACAACTATTTGTCAAGTTAGGTTTTGAGGTTTCAGATATTTGAAGGTGCCCTAATTTGTTCTGCAGATGAATAGAGTGATGGGTTCCCTTTTTTTCCCATCCTTTCCTAAGCTATTGCTTGTTGCTTTCCTCCTTTCAAGAATTTGGTTTCTTGTTTGGAGGATAGTTTTTCCATTTCCAATGATCAACTACTAATTGCATATTTTAGTGTATTAGGGAGCTATGTGGTGACTTCATATGGTGTTCAAGGTAGTGAAATCTTGCAGATTTTTGCCGAGCTCTTTTAGGTGTCTATGTTAGTACAGAATTCCCTATATATTTTAGTCGAAGCGGCTATAATTTTTATATATCTGATCATCGGACCTATGAAATTTGATTTTTAATTGGATTCCTGGTCCGGAAATTTGGCAGATGTGTCCAGAATGTGGTGAACAATCTCATCATGGCTGCAGAGAAGCTTCTTCAATTGAACCAAAAGAAGAGAATGCAAATTATTCACATGCCTTAATCTCTGAGAGAAGTCCTCAGCTGTTGTCTTCCAGTGCGATTTCTGAAATTTCTTCACCTAATTTTGTATATATGCGAAGGAAACTTAAAAGAAACTCTGCTGGTATTTTATCAGCACGGCTGCCAGCTAGCGTGGAGAAATTTGCAGAAGAAAGCCTTTCTGTCATCAGCTCTGATGCTCCATCAGTTGCTGTGAAAGAACAGCATGTTTTTGCTCCAGATGAGCGTAAAACTGAAGGCGCTGGGACACCTGTACTGTGTTTTCAAGAATTCAATAGAAAGGCCCATAATCTGAAGTCAGAATCCTTCAATGCTTGTCCATTTATTGAAGAGATCAGTTCTGATGAAGTTTCCAAAAGCAGCAAGCAGAAATTTGTTGAGGTTGAGAGTATAAATGATAGTTGCTCATCATCAAAGTCGAATATGGAACTTGTTTCAGCTTCTTCTATGAAGGCCGCTGAACCAGATGATACTTGTGAATGCTCTTCATCAAGTGTAATGATTCCAGAGGTTGTAGGGGCAGATGCATCAGAAAAGGATCTATGTGTCTCTATACTTAGAGACCAGGGGTTGATTCGAACAGTTTTTTCTGGCCGGACTATAGCTTCTGCTGAATTAGATGATACTGGGAGTACCAGCACTTCTCGCTCATGCAAAATATGTACTCTTGTAGAATCTGCACAGAAGATGTTAGTTTGTGATAATTGTGAAGATGCGTTTCATGTATCGTGTTGCAATCCTCGTGTAAAAAGAATACCAATAGATGAGTGGTTCTGTCATTCATGTTTGAAGAAGCGTAAGATTCTGACGGAGGCAGTTTCCAGGAGCTCTCCTAATATCATGGGCGAAATGAGCAGATATAAAAATGATTCAGCTGCTAGTGAGTCGAGTCCAATAGCATTGATGTTGTCAGATAACGGACCATACACAACAGGTGTTCGAGCTGGTAAAGGTTTCCAAGCAGAAGTTCCAGACTGGTCAGGTCCAATTAATAAGTATGTTCTTCCATTAATCCCTTTTCTTTTAGTTGTATATATATTTTCTATTTTAGTAGATACTCCTAACGAATCTCTTTATAGACAGTTTTATCATTTGCAGTATTGCTCTGTTGACTGCATGCGAGTAATGCTAAGAATGCAGATTATTTTCATTCTAAAAGATTTGAGTGGTAGTCTTTACTTACTTTATAACTCCCTTTTTAAATTTTGCCACATCTCGCATAAAATTATCAATTTGTTGATATGCATGTATCTTATTCTTTGCATTCTTATCAATAAGAGTAAGTTGCTTTTGGGCGTATGATAGTGAGTTCTTAGGCTGATCTGTCATAGGGACCTGTGGTATGCAGGAGTTGGTTCTGCCCCCTGTTATTGAATATCCATCTAGGTTGAGTTTGTTTTTAACTAAATGATTTTGGTTTTGTGATGGACTAGTCAATGCTTGGACAAGCAATTTTGGTTCAATTACTAAAATGTATTTAGTTTATTTATTGATGTACCTTGTCATATTTGTGTACCTTTACAGTGGACACTTAACGAAATGGTCTTTCTGTTAGCCTGCTTGTAGGTTGAATTGGTTTTAGTGTCCCATCCTCTTGGTGTTGGTGAGACACGATGTGCCTCCACGTTTACTATCTCGTATTAATACATGGCTTAAAATGAATAATGGAAAATCTCCTTTACTTTTGGGTAGTAACAGCAACATGATATTCTTTTTTCCTTTCCCTTGAAAGACAGTACCTCCCTTTTGTCTTGTCTTGTTTTCTTCAAAACTTTTAGCAAATTTTAATAGTTATTGGACCACAAAACTATTGTTTGGCAAAGTTGGGTCTTGAGTTTCTTCTGAAATATTTCGAACTGCTGAAACCTTTTCTTTTCTCTTTACAAACTGTTGTTAGAATTAGCATAAAACTAAAACATATCTTTTGTGTGCACTCAAATTACTATACATCCTCTCTTTTTGAGAATTATGGTTTACATCCGTAGCTAACAGTTAGAGTTTAGATTAACTTTGATATACACACGTTTTTCTTGCATCTCAAACAATAAAGCCTAAATAGAAATGTTTGCTTTTAATGTTTATTAACTTTAGTTTGTTGCAAAGTGTTATTTTAGTTATGTCCTGTGACCATTTTTTGTAAAAGATTATGTGAAAGGCACATGCCTAATCTAAGAACAATTTTTTTCATCTCATCTTGTTTGTTACAACAACACTGCTGATATCATCCCACTCTTAACCATCCCCACACAAATTACAACCCTCTCTGCCATCATAATTCAGCACCTAAGGAATCCACTATCCTATATCTGTTCTTGGTTAACTGCAAGGTCCTTAGTATTAAGCAGGAAAATACTTCTGGAAAGTTATTCTCTAGTTTGGTTCATAGGTGAGTAAATTAGTAAAGTGAAATTGTAATATTGGAAAACTGATGACTTCTATCTTCCAAGAATGCTTTATGTGATCATAATCTTTACTGAATTTCATTTGGTCTAAATTTTCTACGTATTAAATTCCTAAATGAATCTGGAATCGAGTTTCTATAGCTTTAGTTCTGTCTCTACGTTTTTAGTGGAAAGAAGTTCAAGTCCCATGTATATGTTCTTATATTTCTGCTACTGGCTCTAAATCCAAATAATGAAATAAAGAGATTTTGATAGTAAAAATCCATAATTCATTTGAAAGAAAGGACTGGTTTCAATATTATCAATTTTTAGTATAGTCTTTGACCATGATATTTTTATATCTGATATATATGTCTGTCATTTTGACTTTCATGTAGTGATTTTGACACCATTGGTGAACCTTTGGAAATGGATCCTTCAGAATTTGTTGGTTTACATGTAAGTCTGCAACCATATATTTCTTTTACTGAGAATTTCTATTTGGGTGTAAACCTTTGCCATTCTATGAAAGCTTGCATTATTCTTTTGTAGGAGTTGAAGTTCAAAAAGCCTTCTAAGTGTTGTGGTCCCATAGGCAATTGGCTTCAGTGTAGGGAGGTTATAGATGACGTTGGAGATGGGGTTGGTGGAACTACATGCGGGAAGTGGCGCAGGTAAACCAAATAATGACTCTTCATTGGTTATTGTGCTTAATGCCTTGCCACTTAGTGTGCCTGTAATTGGAATCCAACTCAAAAGGCTTAACTAAAAGTGCACATGCCACAGTATGTGAGCTTCAATGTAACTCTGCCTTTGGTACAACCCTATATTCCCAATCTGGATAGTTCTCAAACTTTACTATTGCTTCTTTCAGAGAACTTTTGCACAAGAATGTCTGGATAATTCGAATTGAAATTAATTGCCAAATGTGCTGATGACATTAGTAAATTTCCAACGATTTATGCTTTTTGTAAAACATCTATTAATGGAGGAGCTGCTTTGCCTCTGTATCTGACTGCAGAATTGGAATCAATTGTAGATGGACCTAATTTACAATTTGGAAATGTGGTCCGGTGTGAAAATTTTATTGTCTCGTTTAAGTAGTATTTTGAATGCACGAAGCTTTGCAAGTTGTTGTCTATTTCTAATACATGATGTGTGGAACTTATAGTTATAATGTAATTTAACACGTTCATATTTGAAGCGCCTGCTATGCTGAGATGACCTAAGCATGCACATGAAATGTCTGAATAAGTTTAGTCTCACTCTTCAGTGGGATAAACTTTGGAAGCTAGTGATATGTTAATTTCCCCTGTCCAAGCTCAAAATGTTCATTGCTTGATTAGCTGGATAGTATGTAGAATATTGAGGTTTGAGAAAAGATGGTATGGGAACTGCAACTTTTAAGAGCAACAAGACATTTTGTGTATATTATGATGATTGCAACGTGAAATGGATGTAGCAAGATGTTGGATGTCAAGTTTTAAAGGTATAGTACAAGGCCATCACCCACATGAGCCTTGCCAAGATTTGGGTTCATTATTGTTCTTGTTTTGCATAAACCAATAAGAGGCCATGACATTTTCGGTTTAATGCAAGGCAATGCATGTCTTGCTCAAGATAATCTACTTCGTAAACATAACTCTACACATAAATAAACAAAAAAGTCTATACGATCTAGAGAAATAGTTTACTATATATTTGGAATATTTTGGAATTAAAAAGAAGGAAAGAGATATAAGTGATCTAAAATAGGAAAAAGAGTTTCTTTTTTTTTGCATTTCTTGTGATGGTTTGAGAATTTAACCTTTGTTCCTTGAGTTACAAATGACTGTTGGAGCTGGCATCAAGGAAGGAACTAAATGTCTTCTTGGTGGGACTATCTTCTCTTCCTCTTTGTTCGGTAACTATTGGAATTTGGAGTCTCCTTTTGATTTGAAACGTTACCCATGCAATTCCTAAAACCAAATTTCAGACTAAAGAAAACCCAAAATAAAAAAATAGAAGATTTTTTTTTTTCTACTCCATGATTCCTGCTGCTATGATTTTCATGGCTCTGCTTTGTAATTCTGGTACTTCTTGTATCCCTGTCACTTATTACTGTTCTGTTACTGTGGTTTCTGCACTGCTTTGTATTCGTGCTTCTATTGTGCTGATTAATAACATGAGTTTTGACATGGCTAACTTGAAAGAGGAAATAGATATAAGATTATTAGACGCCTTACTGATGTACTGAAAATAAGATTCCTTATAAGCTGAGATGCTGGGGAAGTTGTGAGCTTTGTAAGTCTGTATGTCTGCCTATGTTTGATCCTAATGTTATACCTGATTGGGATATACATGTCAGTGAAACCTCGAGTGCTTCTCACATAGTTGAGACACATGAGGTTGAAAAATAAAATCTTAGTGACTATTTTAAGGTTGAAGAAGAAACAAGTATATGATTTGTACTACCTAAGTGTAGTGAGGAACATGATTCAGAAGTTGACTTCATTCTTTAAACTCATTGAGGAGGTCTGCTACTGTCAGCAAGAGAGTGGAGTTTGCTGTGAAATTAAGTGATTTGTGGGTTTGTCAGCATTGGTTCCTATGGGATGGCGCTGAAAAGGTGGTGCTTGGTGAGCAGAACATTCTTGGTTCTTGGGTCTTGGGGTGCGTAGCTTTGAACCTCCTTCATGAGTTAAGAGGATAATATTGTCGGTTCTTATTGTCCCTTTCTCTCGTTGTCCTTTCTTAGTTAGATCCTTGCTGGTCGCTTGGAACCTGTGACATGAGTGGGGTGGGCGTTGTCTTGGTCTGTGAAGGGTTTGACAGGTTGAGTGTGAGACGTCAGGGGTTTAGAAGGTGAGACAAGTTGGGATTTGTTCACAACATTGGATACTGTGTTGATGAGTCAGAGTAAGAGCAGATAGAGATGGCTAGGGTCTCTGAAGGTTGCCATCTTGGCGTCTGTGACTAGTGAAGCTTTGGACAGATGCAAATGTAAGTTGACTAGCAATGTTTGATGCCGTCAATTTCTTGACCTGGAGCATCAGCTCTTATATGGAGTTTGGGAGTGGAAACTGAGGCAAAGGTGATGGAGGCAGAGGGGGGGTGACTCAGCCATGCTGACAGTTCACGACTTCTTGGTAGTATGTTCTGCTGCTTTCAGAAGTATTGCATCGTGAGATAAGAAGTTTCTTTGTGGTGTTTGTAGTACAGTTTGGAGGAGATGTTGCTTGGAGGTGCAGATTAATGGCTAAGTTTAGCTTTTTGTGGTTTGTGACTAAAATAGAGCTAGATGTTTCTTTTTGGAGGAGATGAGATATTGGCGATGAGGCTCCAGTTGACAAGGGTGAAGATGATGGGTCTGTTGGCAGCTGTGTTGTTGATGTTATGTGTCGGTAGGGTTCTAGCTTCAGCAAGGTTTAACAGTTGCCATGAGCAGTAAGGTTCTCTTCTTAGTGGTAAGGCTGCTGCTGCAAGTGGTGCCTGTGGAAGCAGCTCATTGGTGAGGTTGCTTGAGGATGAATGGGAGTTGGAGAGCTTTTATTATTTTCTGGGTATAGGGATTGCCTCTTTGGATGTTTATATTTTTAATTTGAACACATGGTGTGTGTGGTTTCCTGAAGTGTGAGATCATCATGCTCTTTGGTGTAATTGTAGCTAAACTACAGACCTTTTGTTTTTTGTACCTTTTGAGGAGTATTGTTGGGTGTGGTTTGGTGTGTTAATTGCATCATCATATCTTGTGTCTGTTACGAATTCAAATTTGTGTTTTGTGGTTGCAATGGAATTTTCATTACGAATTCAAATTTGTGTTTTGTGGTTGCAATGGAATTTTCAGTCTTTCTTCTGTTTTTAACTTGTTTATTCTCTTTGCTTATGTATAAATGTTCTCCTGGCCGCACACCTCTGCATGTTTGTCCTTGTGAATTGAGCTTTGATTTTTTTCGCTTATATCATATAATACAGCTTTGCTCTATTTTAATCTTTCACCAAGTGGTTAATCTTCTGGAACTTCTTTATCAAACAGGGCTCCGCTATTTGAAGTCCAAACTGATGACTGGGCGTGCTGCTGTGCTGTCATTTGGGATCCAATTCACGCTGATTGTGCTGTACCACAGGTGAGAAGCCTCTCTTCTTTTTGTGCTGAAGATTTTTCCATCATCTATGTTGTCCTTTAGATCTTGGACTTTTTATCCTCGGGTACCACATTTGTCATCTATGACATGAATAGTATTAATTACAGTTGGTAAGCACACAAAGTCTGTTGCTTCTTGTTGAAACCCTAAAAGCAAGGAAACTTTACTGCTTGTTGACTCACTAACACATTATAGCGACCCTAATTAAAACTAGTTTTGCTAGTTCAGATAGTTCATTGTACGATATCGCAGATTTATCATAAAATGTTCTTACTCGGAAATTTTATATTTTTTCAATTATTTTCTGTCATATAATTTTTACATTTACAGCCAATATAATAAGCTATTGGTGGGAAACAATCTATCGACAATTTTAAAGATGAGAAATGAAGTTTGTGTATTTATTGTGGTTTGTTTACTTTTACATGCATTGTTAATCATTACTTGATACCTAGAATTATATACTTCAAAAATCAAGGGAATAAAGGTGAATTTCTTTTCAAAAAAGATATAGTGCTACCTTTTTGTATGCTACAGTTAATTGCATTTTGGTTTTATATACTGGTGTACTGACTTGTCATGTCATTGTTGCAACCTGTGTTCATGTCCACCCTTCCCACTTGTGATCCAACTTTGGTTTGCACAATTCAGTTACTGCTTTTGAGAATAAATAGTGATAATGTTGACTTTGGATTGTGATACTTGGCCCTGCGTTCATGTCCGCACTTCCTAGTTGCAATCCAGCTTGGATGTGCCCAATTCTGTTACTGTTTATGAGAATAAAGAATGATAATGATGGGTTTGGTGTTCTGATACATGACTTTGTATTTCAAATAAAGATGCTTGTTGAACATGAACAAGAAATGTCTAAAGACTGTTCCTTCGCATTTTTTTCTCCTTTTTTCAGTGTTTACTAACATGCTTTGCCTTGTGATGCATTATGTCCATTTTTTCCCTTTTTTGAGGGCTTACCTGTTTTGCTTCCTTGTGTGGGATTCACCAATGAATATACGGTTTTTAATCAAGAAAATCAGACACTCAAATCTTGCAATTTCAAGTACCTTTTTTTTAGTCATTGCTTTTAACTATATCGTCTATGATCTGTTTGGGAAAAAAGTCATCTTTGGTAGAACTTGTACTCTCATTCAAGTATGTATTCATTTTATGTTTAGCTATTTCTTATTTTAAATTCAAATGCAAACGCATGTTTGGCATAGTTGTTTACTTTTGTTCCATAAATTTTAAGCCCAGTAGATTTATGCGTCACTTTATGGTATTGTGCATGGCAATGTGTTGAAGATATGCTGCATGAATCTGTATTTTTTTCAACTCAATTGCCTTTTTCTTTATATAGTGAAATATCTATGTTTCAACATGTTTGAAGTAGTTTAAACATTATTTTCAGTTTTGGTTGCTTCCTTCACTGTCGTAGTGAATTTGCTGTGATTATGGTTGTTATCCCGTAATATTTCAGAAATCCCTGGACTTTCATTCCTAACAAAGTCCTGTTTTGGACATTTGCTGCAGGAGGTGGAAACAGATGAAGCTTTGAAGCAGCTGAAGTATATTCAAGTAGTAAGTCTGCCTTACATACTACTAAGTGTTAAGAACCAGTACATTTATTCTTGGTCCTCACTCTTGCCTTGCATGTACATGCTCCATGAGTCTGATTAGGTAGATCTGATCACTGTGTTGCCTATTTGTTGGCTCTCTGAATATGTCCGTATTGGTTGTGGGAAGGATCATGGTTAGAGTTTGTAGAGAAAGCGTGATGTCTTGACCTTGATGAGGTTTTTTGGTTTGTTGGATTAGTAGATGCAGAACAAGTATTTGCGGGCAGAACCTCGTATGTAACCTGTTCATAGTTTAGGGATTTAGTCTAGTCTTTGATTTGGGTTAAACGCGCAGTCACATAGAAAGATGTATGTTTGATTTACCAGATCGCTCACGTGTTTTATGCTCTATGTAGCTGAGACCCCGGATAGCTGCTAAGCAGAAATTGGATTGCTCCATCTTTGGCATTTCGTTGAAGAATGCAGAACATAGAGGTTACAAGAGTCGTGGAACTCGCAGATAGAGTTTGTTTGATAATAATCCCCATATAGGTTGCCTTGTATATTTTGGTCTAATAGGAATGAATCCATTGCGCAAATTTTGGAGTTAGGTTGACAAAATGTAGTTGTGGGCAGTGGAATCATTTTTTTTCTTTTTTTGACATGCAATTACTAACTGCCGAAGTGTATATAGTATTTGATGAGAGCTGCGGATGTGTTGTTTTGGAGGTGTATGGGTTTGCCCCATAGGCAAAGAGTAACTAGAATTCTCAATGCCTTTAAATGTCTAATTTTTGTCCGCTGATGGTAGAATAATATACCCAGCTTCTGTTCTTTTCTTGGTCCAGTGATCTAACGTTTGGGTGCAGTTACTCCCTCCGATCGTATATAATTGTCGGAAAAGATAATTGATCAAAAATTAAGATAATGAATAATATTGTATTTATTTACATTTTCTACCAACTTTGTAGTGTGTTTTACATTAAAAATTGAAAGTGGAGTATATTTTGTTGTTGTTGAAAACAGTAATTCAACAACTAAAAAAAATCAGAATAAAATAAATTTCGATCACACAGTTTATGTGAGTGAATATAAGAATTGAATGGCATTCCATGAGTAATAAAAATTTCTATTTAAA
>NBIL01031774.1:0-14135 GCA_002752925.1 Viola pubescens var. scabriuscula
TCAGACAAGCAATTTGACCAGCAACTATTAATTAAAATTCCATAGCACTTAAACCGCAATCAAATCTAGAAATCAAATCCTCAATTTATCTGAAAATACCCAATAATTAACAACAAAAAGCAAGAGAAAAGGAAGGAGAATCGGTGAGAAGGCTTCCTCTATCCGAATCGTCGGCACAAGACCGATACGCGATTTGGGTATTTGGATTGCAATCGTACCAAAAACAAAGAAAAAAACTTGGTCGGGAGGAGGAAACGCAGGTGGCGATTTGGCGAGGAAACTATCTCTTTCTTGTAGTTCTTCCTTGCCAGCTCCACCAGCGACACCAGCTTCTCTCCCGTGGGGTCACTCACCGTCGGTTTCGCGCACAAAACCTCCCACAAGACCACCCCAAACGAGTACACATCCAATTTCTCTGTGAGCTGAAGCCGACGGAATGCTCTGGATCCAATTGCCCRAAAGTGCCTTTCACAAGAGTGCTAACATGGGTTTAGGATTGATTTATAGGGCCTAATCTTGTCAGCCCAAAATCGGAAATTTTAGCCTCCCAATTCTGGTCAAGGAGTATGTTCGTCGATTTGATGTTGTGGTGGATGATGGGGTGCTCTGTTCGATGATGGGTTGGGTTTGGATCGGAGATGATGAGGATGCATGGTGATAGTTGGATCGGCTGGGTTTGGATCGGAGATGATGAGGATGAACGGTGATGGTTGGAACGGTGAAGGAAAAAAGGAAAGGAAAAGAAATGAAAGATGGCCATAAGAAGAAAAAGATGTGACCGTTGGATCAGTCTACCCCAAAAGGTAGGGTGATCCAACGGTGATGATGGGATTGAGAAGGGAAAAAACCCAGTGACGCGTGGAGGATGACGTGGAAGAGAGAGGACGTGGCACGCTGATATGGCACGCAACCAGTGGATGACGTGGAACATAACGGTGCCACGTCAAATTTCTGTAACGTTAGGGTTGTGATTGAACAATTTTGAGAAGTTTAGGGTTGAGATTAATTAACACTATAGTCTAGGGTTGTGATTAAACAAAATATTAAAGTCCAGGGTTGTTTTATATCATTTTCCCGATCAAAATAATAAACCACTATATTTGTGCACTCAATTTTATTTATTTATTTAGTCTTTCTGACATGTCGATTTTTTATATTTTTATTTTTAAATTTAATTTCTAAGTTAGCATAACCGCTGTTTTTCTAAAAGCCAAACAAGGTATAACTATTTTTAGGAAATAGTGACTAATGTAGATCAAGAAGATAAATGCAGTGACTTATTTGGCTCAATTACAAATGTAGTGGCTTATCCTAACATATGATACAAATGCAGAGGTGAATTTTACCATTTTTTCAAAATAAAAGGAAAAAGGGTAAAATTCACTCCTGCATTTGTAGCACAAGTCAGAATAAGGCACTACATTTATAGTTGAGCCAAATAAGCCATTACATTTATTCATTTGGTCAACATTGACCACTGCTACCTAAAAATAAAAATGTCTTGTTTGGCACCTTGTAAAAGAAGGGAGATGCTCGATTTATATATTACTAATTTATTCCAACTTAAGTTTTTTATAGTGGAAGAAATAACCGCAATTTTTTTTTAAAGTATAATGACGTCCGACAATAGATAAATTCTTAAGTTGTCAAACAAGGTATTATTATTTTTGGCAATAATGATCTATATTAACCGAGTAGGCAAATATAATGGCTTATTTGACTCAATTACAAATGTCATGACTTATCTTGACTTGTGGTACAAATGTGAGGGTTAATTTTACCCTTTTTTTCTAAAATAAAATAATATCAGGTTCTACCTACATTTACCCTCTTTGTTGCAACCCTCCAAAAAAAACTACTGCCATACACTTGGGCCTCTTGGGCTTACTTAATATTTTGTGAACCACTAAGTATATATTGGACCCAAACAATTATAAACGGCCCACTAAATTATACAACTTCAGGCTCCTAACATAACAGGCGCTAATAGCCTTTAGGGTATTTGGCACACTTTTCTTTCTTTCTTTCTTCTCCGCCGGGTTGAAGGAAATTGACAGTAACCATGGGAGGTTCTCGAGCTCAACTCAACAAAGCTCACAAGACTCGCTTCTCCTCCAAATCATCTCGCAACCTTCACAAAACTGCTTCTTCCTCTCTCGCAATTCAGAAAAAAGCTAAAAAAGGTACGTTTCCTCTCTTTCATGTCGTTTACCTTGTCTGTTGCGTTCAAATTTTTACTCTTTCGGTATGGAATTAGGTGGAAATAAGAATGGAAACCAGAAGCAAGCTGCTAAGACCTTGCCTGCAAGAGCTCGAGATGCTCGTCTCAATCGAAACAAGATAGTAAGTTGCTTAGAGTGACTAAGTTTGTAATCTTTTCATTCCCATTTTTTCTTCTGTAATCTAAAATGTTCCCATAATTTTTTTGCAGCTGCGGGAGCAGAAACGTGCTACTGTTTTGAAGGAGAAACGTGCTTCAAATCCATCACTAAGCCCACCTCGAATAATTGTGAGTTTTTTCCTTTTTTCCCTTTCATGAACAAAAAAAATATATATACTAATGCATATTGGTCTTATACTGTATCTATTCTACTGAATTTTAGGTTCTTTTTGGCCTTTCTGCGGCTGTGAACCTAGATTCACTGGAGGAACAACTTTTGGAGTTGTTATCTAACGGAGATGCCAGAGCTCTGCCTTCCACAGTTGCTTCCTCCCAGTACAAACTTAGGGCGACGGTATGTTATGTGTACATAACTGCTTTTCTCTTTATGCAGTTTACACTTGGAAGGAAAAGAATAAAAGAAGTCACTGCCCGAATAATTATTAGCAGATTGGAAACTTAGGAATAGCTAAAACAACCTCCCAAACACAATTGGTGTGGCAGTTGATTTCTTTAAGAGAAAGTAGTTAGTATCCAGTTGATGCTTAGATTGAGAAGTTTGTGTTCTCCTAATTCAGGTACTGAAAGCGCCTCATGGAGATTTAGCATCTTGTATTGAAATGGCTAAGGTACATAAGTTCTCATAGTATCTGTTTCTTTTCCTTCTGCAACATTGGGTAATGGTGCCTCCAGTTTGCTGCAATGAGTTTTTACTTCTAACTTTTTTTTGTATGGTGTGGATTCTTAGGTTGCTGATCTTATTGCTTTTGTGGCATCAGCAGAGCCATCGTGTGAAGATGGCTTTGAGCATATGGATTCCTTTGGAAGCCAATGTTTATCAGTGTTCAGGTCACTAGGCCTGCCAAGCACTGTTGTATTCATTCGTGTAAGTTCTTACTTAAGTGGTTTTCGTTATTCCTGTGCATCATGGAGTTTCCAGTGACAGGAATTAGACCAATCTCTTTACAGCAAACAGGTCCTGATATTATTATTACTACTGTTATTATTCCTTGTTGTAGGATCTACCTATGGAGCTAAAAAAGCGAAATGAGTCAAAGAAGATGTGTTCTTCTAGCCTTGCTAGTGAGCTTCCTGAGGATTGCAAGTTCTATCCTGCAGATACAAAAGAAGACTTGGACAAGGTATCACTATTTGTTTCATGCTAGTCATCAATGTTGGTGTAACATCTATAATGGCACTCTTCTGTTTACTTTTGTGACATAGCACAAATCTGCACTTGTTTCAATTTTGATTGCAGTTCCTTTGGCTATTTAAGGAGCAAAAGCTCACAGCGCCACACTGGAGAAGTCAACGACCTTATCTCATGTCCCAAAAGGTGCTTATTTTTATGTGTACTTGGTTTTTAGTGGAAGCCTGCAAACACAACTCCACTTACGAAAAGCTGACAAACTAGTTCCTCCATTCCTCTATCCTAATGTCATAACCAAGTTGGTGTGAGTGCGTAACATTTTTGCTGTGCTCATCTTATTAACATCACCAGTGCAAAATTAGTTCCCAAGAACATGAGAAAGTCATTCCAATGTTTTGTTTAATGCAGTTGTTCAGACACAATCCATTCACTAGTAACTGTTTGTCTTGATACTCAATCTGTTCTTGGCAGGTTGATATGGCGGTAAATGATTGCAATGCGGGAAGCTGTACCCTTGTCCTTACTGGTTATATGCGTGCCCATAGTCTTTCTGTGAATCAGCTGGTACTAAAGTGTTTGCTTCTTCTTTTATTTACTGAAATTGCTTTCTTTCAGGCGGATTTATTGCTGTGTCTGATTTCTTTTCTTCAATATCAGATTCATGTTTCTGGCGCAGGGGATTTCCAGCTGCAGAAAATTGAAATTCTGAAGGACCCATGTCCCCTGAATTCAAGGAGAGAGCCAGATGCAATGGACGCTGATGATGTGCTTGATGTGGAGGTATTTACTCTTTAATCATAAGTAGAAGAGCGTGAATAGCAAGACGAATCATGGCTTAATTTCCCTGACTCTTGTATACTAAAATCTCTTTCCTGTTAAATGGTATTAGATTTTTTATTTTTATGTGTTTGGCTATTTGGCATCACTTTGGGATAGAGGCCAGTTATGCAGTCTTCGTATTGTGATTCTCTAATTTCTTCGTCCACAAAATGTGACCACTGAACTAATTTTGGCAACTACTTTTGCATTGATGGTTTTAAAGAACTTTTTTCTTTTCTTTTTTGATAGTAATCATCTATAAATATTTCTTTGACTGTTTGTACTGTAACTGATTTCCTACTTTTTGTTTGTTTTTGTTTGTAATTTCTAGGTCCTGCGCTCCATCAATTTTGACTCTTTGTTACAAGAGCCCTTGGTTGTTGAGAATAGTCCAGATCCTCTTGCAGGAGAGCAGGTAACTTGAACAAGCATCATAACCTAGTACTGTGTTTTATCTATCTTAAGATTTGCTTAACTGCGATGGATTCAATAGGCCAATGGAATTTTTTTTTGTTAATACGTCATTTTTACTCCTTACTACTACCACGCTAGCGATTTTTCATGTTTCCTCTTATTAACTGCTTCATTGTTCTTTGTTCTTTCTGTATTTGGTTTTGTTAATAGAATATGCATGGTAGTGTCAAATATTGCAGGCTAGCTCTTTTTGTTTCTGGACTGCATGGATGAGCTTATATTTTTATATAATCACATTTGGCTTGATGGGAAGTTTCTCTTATCTAATAAGGCGATTGACATACAGGACTGAAACATATAAACTGTTTAGTTTATTTATTAAATAAATCTTGCCTTTTCCCACCCAAGTATTCTTATATTAGATGAAAATCTTTGCCCTCATTTGCCCAAACTGAATTTACTTTTTTTTTTCCCTTTAATGTTAGCTTTCACAGTTTTGTGGTGTAATGCATCACAATTGTTGATTTTATTAATTTTATGTGCGAATCATTGATTTGCATATAGAATGGCTGCTAAGTAGAATACTTTTCTTCCTTATCAGACATGGCCAACAGAGGCAGAGATGGCTGAGGCTGATAGAGATCAGAAAGAGAAAAGGCTTAAAAAGAGGAGTTTTCCTCGAGGTACTTCAGAGTACCAGGTCTGTAAATATTTTTGTCAATTATTTCACTAAGTCAAAAATCCATGTTATTGTTTTTGTATATTTGCAATGTGTTGCTGTGCTTTACTCTTTTGATCTGACTAGCTTTGCGTTTATGCTTGGTTGAGTTGTTGATTTGAGCATGCTTGGGTCCTTATTTGATTAATTAAAATATGAGGCCTAAATTTTTTGCAGGCGGCTTGGATTTTGGATTATACTGACGAGGAGGATTCATATAGCGGCAGTGATGGTGATGACGGAATGGTATTGGATGGAATGGATAGTTGCCCCAAAGGAACCGATAACTCAGAGTTTGATGATGATGAAGCTTCTCTGAACCTAAGGGACTATGATGAAGAAACTGAAAATGAGTCCATGATGATGGTGAGCCAAGTTTCCACAGATCCTTTTGATGACTTGTATCTGTGCTCAGAATCTAAGTTCTTTCATTTTACTTGCAGGATGGTGAAATTTTGACAAGGGAACAAATAGAGGATGAGATCAAAAAAATTAAAGCAGCACACACCGAAGATGAAGGTATCTATTTTATTCTAGAACGAAAAGTTATCATAAATTTGAATAAAGCACGGACTTGAATTCAGCATTCTTTCACTGGAGTGGATTAACTTGTCATCTTTGTTTTGGACCTCTTTCTATTGTACTCCATCTGTCCCTTAATTCTTCTGAATATTTGAAGCAAACTCTTGACTAGAGATCAAATTGTTAAGTACGCTATACTGTTCTAAAATGATATGTTGCTTGTCTTGTGTGTTTCAGAATTTCCTGATGAAGTGGATACTCCAGTGGATATTCCTGCTAAAAAGCGTTTTGCGAAATATAGAGGTCTTAAGTCTTTTAGGACCTCTTCATGGGACCCTAAGGTAATATAAAAAGGTCCTGAAGTGTTATTTTTTTCCTATTATCTTTAGACATTTCAAACATCTTATGTTGTTTATGAACTTCAGGAGTCTCTGCCTTCAGAATATGCAAGAATTTTTGCTTTTGATAATTTTGCAAGAACCCAAAAACATGTTTTTGCAAAAGCGTTGGAGATGGAGCAAGAGAACCAGGATGACTGTGTACCAGTAGGTCAATACGCAAGGCTCCATGTTAAGGAAGTACCTATCCCTGTTGCTTCAAAGTTGTGTCTACTTTCAAAGACAACACCTATAATAGCATGTGGCCTTTTGCGGCACGAGTCCAAGATGTCTGTTCTGCATTTTAGGTTTGTAGAATGAAATATTGTGTTCTCCTCTGCTTCTTTGCTCTTTTCTGTTGTCAAGTGCCCATATACTTCACTTTATTGTGTCTAACGATTAGGCACTTGATACCTGCAGCATTAAAAAACATGATACATATGAGGCTCCTATCAAGACCAAGGAAGAATTACTATTTCATGTTGGCTTTCGGCAATTCGTTGCCAGGTAAATCTATGAATAAAGAGTGTCTTAAATATGGCCTTCTGAGTTTTCCTGAAAATTTTGGGATAACGATCTGTTCTCTTTTCCAGGCCTATATTTTCCACCGACAGTATGAATTCAGATAAGCACAAGATGGAGAGGTTCCTTCACGCTGGGCGTTTCTCAATGGCCTCAATTTATGCTCCGATTTCTTATCCTTCTCTTCCTTTGTTAGTCCTAAAGAAAGTGGAAGCAAGCTATAGCCCTGTAGTTGCAGCTGTTGGTTCCTTGAGAAACATTGACCCTGATAGGATAATTTTGAAGAAGATTATATTAACCGGGTATGAGTCATTCTAGAATTCTGTTGGTGTGACATTGTCTTGTAAATACTTGGATTCAAGTTGTTGTTAGATGCTCTTATTGGAATACCTGCATGTTCCATTTCAGTTACCCCCAACGTGTTTCAAAGTTGAAATCTTCTGTAAGATACATGTTTCACAATCCAGAGGATGTAAAATGGTTCAAGGTTAGTGAATTTCTCCATATGCTAGTTGATATACATCTCTACTGTAGTATGGCCTGCCAAAAATTTATTTCTATTACTAACCATTATTGAAATTCTTTGGCATTTGTAGCCTGTGGAAGTATGGACAAAATTTGGTCGCCGTGGCCTTATTAAGGAACCTGTTGGTACACATGGTATGACATTTCCTGTTCTTACTTGATTAGTCTTATAAGGACTTGGGTCTATTGGGTCTCTGATTTATGATTCCAGTATTAACTTTTATTTTTTGGGTGCACCATGCTTGTTTATAATTGTCAGTGGAACTTCAGAGTTAATTCTTAGTGTATTATTAAAATTTACAGTTGCTTGAAACCTGTGACTACAATGGAACAAGTTATAAAGTAAATCCATTTTTAAAAATAGTTAATTATACTAAAAAAGGGGTGGTTCAACAGAAGAGACGTACATCCTATTTTTATTCTCTGTTAGTTTTATCCCGATGCATGTGGCCTGGTGAATCCTCGCTAGTCCTTGTTTATTTAAGGAACATGGTGCATAATACATGAAGTTCAAATGATGTTATTTTACTCATGACTACTGACTAGTCGTCAGAAGCAGAATAGCAGCTGTTACTGTATATGCGCTGGCAGTTACTGTAGTACAGATCTCACCTTTTTCCTTTCAGGCGCAATGAAATGCATTCTCAATGGAGCCCTCCAGCAGAATGACACAGTCTGCATGAGCTTGTATAAACGCGTGTATCCCAAGTGGCCAGAACACCGGTTTCCAATCCTTGATTCCTGATTCATACGTTGGCTGGTACTCAGTAACGTACTCTGATTGTGGAAGACGTGAGTCACCAACGGTTGCGGGAATGAAGCTCAGGTTCAGATTCTCAATTCCAATTTTGTGTTTTGGGAAGCTTGTCGGTCGGGTCCCATGGATTCATTGTGCCTTCCCATAGTAATTTCTCTACCCTTACTTTAGTAATATATATAATATGTATTTATTTTGATATTATGATGGTTGAGAAGCTCTTAGGTAGAAAAGATGGTTAGAAAAATAGGGAAGAGGAAAAGCAAGCTTGTCATTTTCCATTTGCACAGTAACTTGTGTTTGGGTTTTGAGTATTACCTCTGCAAGCAAGCTTTGTCATTTTGGCCTTGCATTGTTCGGTAACTTTTGTTAAAGTATTACCGCTGCAAGTAAATTCTTGGAATTTTTATCCCTGACTACTTTTTTAAATTTATATCTGTCAATAAACAGTCTTTTTAAGCAGCATTCAAAGTCATGGGATGAAGGAAAAATCAGGGAATGTAGTTCAGTTTCAGATTGTGATAGATGAGATATTCTTGCCTCATTGCTCAAACTAACCTTTTATCACGTGCCTGGTAAATTGGTGATTATGTCAATAATTAAGGTTAGTTTATTTATATAATCAATTGTTGATAAATATAGAAAAAGAAAAGCTTCATTTTATTTTTTATATCAAAGAGAGGTGAAGCCTAAAACATCAATTATACGGATTTAGGCGTTCGTTCCATCTCCAGCAGGTTTGAAGGGACTAACGAAAGGGGTGACAAGAACCAAGCTTAATGATAACCCATGACGAAATATAGATTGACCATACTGTGAGCAACTATGTTAGCTTCTTGGTAAACATGAATCAATCGCAAGTTAGTCCATTAATTTAATTTCAAGATGGAAATACAGTGGCTGCATAACCAACGACACCTCTAAGGGCTCTCTTCCTGTCGCTTCGAAATATGTTGCTTCTTTCATTTGTGTTATATTGTGCAACATAGCACCAATGACTAGCTAATATTTATCGTAACTCAAACTATACCCTATACATTTTAAAACAAAGTATTTTTTATGTCATAAATAAGTTCCAATTATATTTGTTTCATATGACTTACACGTTAGGTATAGTTAAAAGTATGACTTACTAAATAAATACTTTACGAATAAATCATTCAATAGAAAAGAAAGAAATATATAAAGTGATGTTTTCAAATGCATAATAAATAAGGATAAAGACATTCCGCTTACCCCTTTTAATCTTGCCCAAAATTACCACCCACGTTTGCTTCCACATTTTTTTTGTTAGACAATCTACTCATCAGACCATCCACTTATATATATTTTTATAAAAAAATAGTTATGTTATTAATTATCATTATAATAGTAAAACGGTTATATTAGCAGTACATTTTTTTAAGTTAAGAGTCCAACTAAAAAAAAAGAAAAAAGAAAGCCTCGAGTCCAACCCAAATTTTAGTCAGTCGTAAATGTAATATCATTTTCTCAAATTTGAAACGCTTTTCGCACTGAGCTCAGATTTTTCTCGTTTACAAAATGAACACAAAAATTATTTTTAACGTTACTTCCTCATTTAAAGGATAAAACATCAGTGGTAAATGAGAATTATGAATAGTGAAATAGTTACAAAGTATATAAAACAACAAAATAAAACTACAAGGTCAAGTAATAAAAAGATTTGTCTACCCTTAATTAAAGTTTTAAAGTTTTAAGTTCTATCAAACTTGTCAGTTTATTTCTTGTCCGGTTTCTTTTGTGCCATAAAAAATAAGAGTAAAATTGTCCAACCCAACTAGAAATGGGGCAGATTTGTTGGTTGCGTAACTTGCGTTACCAAGTGGATATGCTCCCGGTCTACTGCCTACCTGCTTGTCAGATTTTTCTTTCTAATAATGTGTATGGCAAATTAGTCACTACAAACTAGTTAGCATAGTTACATATTTGGATACAAATTGGAGAGCCTCGCGCGAAACACTTCAGTCTTCTCATGTAATTATCGCTCTTCCAGATTCGAACACGATACAGTTATCGGTTCCAAACCTCCCCGAGTAACCATAAATCAAGATGTGAATAACTTGGCAACGTTTTGCAATGAGAATCTTTCTAATCAGTATTTCATTAACGACATCTTTCAAACAATTGCAAACCCACTCACAAGTAGCACCCAAAACCTATCTTTCCTGCTCATCCTTGTATTCAGCCTTCAGTGACTTGACTTGCTTCCAATGCAATGTAGATAGTTGTGCTAGCTCGCAGCATTGTAGAGCTGGCAATAAGAGATTGTAAAGCGTAACTTGCCATATCATCACTAGCAGATAACTACAGATTTTCTCCAGGAGGCAACTCAGCAAGCTTTGGAGAAGTCCCAAGTACTCTTTCCATATCAAACCGTACTTCAATGTTGCGAATGCTGTACCCAACGACCATCAACCAATAAAGTAGCTTCGCAAGTTCTGGAGCACTAGTTTCTGTAATACTTGCCTGCAACCAGACGCTACGTTTAAGTCCACACCTTGTCAAATAAAAGACCTAAACAGAATCCTGATGGCAATAGGTCACTGTGCTATGCAGTTAGAAGCCCATCTTCTTTGCCCTAAGGTTTATAGGTTTATAGTGACAAATATGCAAAATCTATTTCTAGCTATTTTTCTAATGTTAAAGCATCAACATAATGTAAGGAGTCACTTAGGACCATACATGAAACCTCTTTGTTCAATCAAACTATTCAGTAAGACCAAAATAATTCTAGGCTATTTTCCTAATCTGTTCCTTCCATTGACAAGTTCATTCCTCCATACACATTATTATTTCCTATTTACCAAATGTTCATCTTTTCTGAATCCGAATCCACAATCATAATAATGCAAATCATGTGTGAAACGAAGCACAAATTTGGTCAAGGTGATGTTTTAGTTGCTGAAACACTGCCTCAAATAAAATGTATAGCAAATGTGTTCAGTAGAATGCCAAACCTTCATTTGGTCTGAATCTGAGACCGCCAATAGACGCTTAATGAATGTGTTCATTGCAAGCACAGCATCCTCTCCAGCACTATTCGTT
This sequence comes from Viola pubescens var. scabriuscula, assembly GCA_002752925.1. Lineage (NCBI taxonomy): Eukaryota > Viridiplantae > Streptophyta > Magnoliopsida > Malpighiales > Violaceae > Viola > Viola pubescens. The sequence goes on from NBIL01031774.1 coordinate 11,251, forward strand.
AAGTCCTACATGACCATAAAATTGTAACTTGAAAATCATAATCCAGAAATTAGCCATGGGTTACTCCACTCAACATGTGAAGATGATAATAAATAGGTCATTGAAAGTAAAGCTTGGTTGCTTTTTCACAAGATGTATCCTATGACATTGAACTAAGTTAGGTGTTTCAGAAAATGATTTAAAAGAAAACAGATGGTATCTTGAAAATGGCCATAAAATGATAGATGTATAAACCATGTAGCATTCTGGATGCCAATTAAAATAACTGATAAAGCTATCATATACTAATCTAATCTTCCACTAATCTGAGTTATTAATCGCATAGAGTGGGAAAAAAAATTGAGAGAAATAAGTTATGATTGTCTTTTTACCTTCAAATTTTGGGGCTCAAGAGACTTGAGGTATTCCAATAATTCATTTTGTCCATTGGCAGACTTTCTACCAACTTGACCGTTTAATTCCTCAATCTCCGCTTCAAGTAACTCTATGTACTTTTTAGCATCTATTCTCTCAACACCGGAAAAATTATTCCACCTAATAACTTCACCAGACACATTCTTCTGCGTGCCAGGTGCATAACCTGGTTTGTCCTGTAGCAATCACACCACCAGTCATACACTGAGATGATGAAAGTAATAGAAAAAGGCATTAAACTTTCAAACTGATTAACTTAAACCAGCATACATGAGCTAAAATCAAGGGAAAATCACCTCTTCTTTCACATCAGGAAGGGCAACCTGCTCCAAACTCTGTTGCAATTCCACGCGGTATTGTGCATTCTTAAACATATAACCAGTCATCATAATACTATACATGAGCTGTGCAAGATTTTCCGCAACCTAATAAAACAGAAAAATCAGATTGATACTGCTGATAATCTCAAATACCAATACAAAAACCAAGAAACTACTTACAGTAGTAACTGTCACAGCAAAGAATTGGGGAGGAAGAGTCCCAATCATGTTAGTCACCGTTTGTCGCATTGCATCAACCACCTAAACAAAAACCACCTACAATTATCACTAAAAAGAGCAGTAAAAGAGAGCTAGTCAAATAACGGCACAAACAAAGCAAAAATGCAAAAACCTGTTGGGGTGCTCTTTTCACGAACATCTCCATAAATTCTGGTTGCACATTCTTGACATACTCCAACAGGATATCTCTCCTACTCTTTGGCTGTTGATTTCAAGTGAAAAATCAAACTGAAGCACATAAACATCTAGATTGCCGGCGGATAAAGAGAACAAGATGGAAAATTTACCAGAGTGCCATTGGTAGGCTTGGAATCAGCACCACCGGAGTTATTTGTGGAGTTGCTGGGGTTGGAAGAATCGTAAGCTTTAACGAGTCTTAAGTTTATCCTTGTTTTGGTGCAATTCAACGTCGTTTTGGGAAAAGTTGCCGAAGAAGAAAATCGAAGCCGGCTAGATACAAGGATCGCGGAGCTGCTCGAAGACGATGACGAAGGAGAGGAAGAAGGGAATTTAGGTAGAAAGAATGAAGGTTTTACTGAGAGTGAATTCATTGAGCTTCTGTTTTCTAGGGTTTACCAGTGAGTTTTTTTTCAAAATTTGGGGTCGTTAACCAGGAAAAGGGAATGTAGAGGGAGGGAGCGAGTGGGGTAGTGGCAGAGAATTGAGAGAGATTGAAGATGAGTTCCACGGTAGCAGTGTGGATGGTTAACAGAGGAACTAGGGCCGTTCACTTTTGTAAATTTCTCTATTTGTTATTTCAAAATATTTCTAATTTTATAAAACACTATAAATATCTCTGATTTAAGGTATAGTGATTCTTTTGTACTAAATGTGTAAATTTTTCAGCTTTAGAAAACTCAAAATCATATTCACCTAACAACTATTTATTTTTCTTTTTTAAAACGAAAACTACTAATTTTGTTCACTCAATTTGATTTTAATTAAAAAAACATGCCATCATTTATTTCTTTTTTAAAAGATTAATAAACTAAACAATAGTTATTTTAATTTTGTTAAAGATCAAATATAAATATGTTAATTCTATTCATGTTAAAGATCAAATATAAATATAATAATTCTATTCATGAAAATAAAATACATATACAATAGTCTTAAATTATTTATTCATTGCGTGAATACTACAAATATGACTATTAAAAACGGACTTAATTTAACTTGTTACTTCTTCATATTCTAACAATATTATAATTAGACTATAATTGACATGCAATATCTTCTCTAACCGCATTCATTTGTTGTTGTTGGGACATATCCACTTGAATACCTTCTTGCGTCATATTAGCTTCATCCTCGTTAAAATTTTACTGACCTTCTGTACCATGTTCTGTGAATAGTTGATCATTTCTATCTTCCATTCGAATAAAGTTGTGTAGTGCACAACAAATTACAGGTTGGAAATATAGCCTTTAGAATGCCAAAAGTTCTTTCAATCATATTTCTCAATGACGAATGCCTATAGTTAAATAATGCATATTTGCTTGTTATCCTTCCTCATCCCTTTCACTTTATTTTTATTTTTATAGGAATAAGTTTTTTTTATAGGAATGATTTTCCCAGTTTTGTGAATTAAATTTAAACTAGATGTTTTAAAATCAAATTTAAACTGATTTTGATTTAAAAAAACAAAATTAAGTGAAAAAATCACCGGCGAATCTCATGTGCTATTTGACGTTTTACTACTCTTCTTTTTATTTTTATATTGCTACTAGAAGTGGTAAGTGAGTAAATTATCGTAAAATATCACACTTCATACTTAATCCTTTCCATATAATCTAGTATTATTTTAGGTTTTTTATTTATTTTAAATCATTAGTTTTTTTTTATTTTTTAAATAAATTTTGATATAATTTTACTCATATGAATTTAATTAGGAGTATTGGTTAATTAAGA
>NBIL01032130.1:0-22613 GCA_002752925.1 Viola pubescens var. scabriuscula
AAGCCATAAAAAGTAAACTATTATGTTTTCCTCTGAGTCTTAAGTACTTACTGCTTGCCGGCTTCGAAGCAACAGAATGATTTTAGTGAGGGTCATGATTGGACGAGATGGAATAGCCTCAGAAGAAAATTCGAGAACTAGCTCTGATAGACGCCGTAGTCAATTCTAGGCTTGACCCATACTCCAATTGAAGGAGGCCGGTAATGTCCATAACTTAGATTTTCACTTCGTTAGCGGCGCTTTGGTGATAATTTTGCCATGTTCCCTCTTTGAACAGTACTTCTTTTTTAAAAAAAAGAAACTTTCAGATTAGTTTAGTGTTTTATGTTTCTAAAGTTTTTTTGCCTAGGTGTACTCCTAACTGATTAATTTAGTACTCGTGTTTGTAAAAAAATTATGATCAAATCAGTAAATGATTAATTTAGTGCCCACGTTTGGATAAAGATTTAATCGAGCCCATATATTTATGGAATTTCATTTTTTTCATAGCATCCATAATTACTCATTCTAATAGTTTTTATTAGTTTAGTCTCCGTATTCGTAAATGATTTCCAATTAAACTTGGACCTAGAATATGTGGTCCAAATACTCGTAAAAGATTTGCAATGAAACCTCTAAATAATAAATTTAGTTCGTTCTTTGCAATATTTGCAATCAACATAATAACTATGTTATTGTATAAATATAATGACTATATTATTGTAAATCATGACTATATTACCTTATTTAAAATTAATATACGACCTAGTCCCCACATTCGTAAAAAAAAATTAATTAAATCCGGATCGACAATTTGGGGTCCAAATATTTACAATGAAACCTCTAAATACTTAATTTAATCTAATGCTCGTAATATATTTGCAATCAACATAATAATTATATTATTGTATCAACGTAATAGCTATATTATTACAAATTGTAACTATATTACTTTATTTAAAATTGATATACGAGATGTATTATACCTATTAAAAAAATTAAGACCCACATCTTTTTTTTTTTGTCTATAACATTAATATTTTCTATTTATTTCAATTTGGTCATACTATTCTAATTGATTTATTATTTTTTATGAAATTATATGATCGAGTGATCCATTTGGTAACATAAATGATGATAACCGCCATAAATAATCACTCATAATTTAGGGGTATTGTAAAGGCGGCAGCCCAATGCGCTAATATATATATATATAAATATTTATTGAAAATAGAAATAACTTATTGGACCAAGTGAATAAAGTCCATTAGATACTTATCACAAAAAATTATACTCTCTCCGTTTTTGTTTAATCGTCGTTGGCTACTATTCCTGCCGCTTTGTAAAACGGCCGGAATAGTAACTATATGACCTTGAAAAAGTCTGAAATTTTTTTACAACGTATATTAATCCTTCACGTATGTTGAAAAAAAATTTCAGATTTTTTCGAGATCATATAGTTACTATTCCGACCGCCTTGAAATACGTGCTGAAATAGTAAAGTGTCAATTATTCGAGGAAGTACTATATTTAATGAATTAATATTTTTTTTAGTGCCATGAATTAAAGTACTTTATTAATGGGCAAAGTTACAAATTATTATAATTTTATAAAACAACTAATATGAAATATTACTTAATTTTCTTTTATTTGGGACGATTGCTATCACTGTCCTAATGTTGAGTTCCCAGTATTATTGTGGACATCTAATTTTTAGTAGGTTAAGTCGGTAAAAAACAATTAAATTTACTCGAATAAGGTCAAAGTACGTATTAAAAAATAATAACGATACCATACTAATTTCACCTAGGCAGAAGAGTAAAATAATTTTACCACCACACAACTAATCAATACTTGAATTTATATTATTGTGATAAATTATGCTAATATTTCTACTTACTGTATGCATTTTGAATGCTTTCTGTATAGAGCAGTCAAATTAATTTCTATGTACAATATGCAAAGGGAAAAGAAATCTATCCCTTCTTCTTTCCTTCCAGAATTAGTTGGATCTGCAAATGTCTGTTGAAAGCTTCATTGAAAAGGAAACGAGTCTGGAAAGGTGATACAATTGGTAGCCAAGCCAAAACAGCGATCGGTGCGAATAGGAAAAGTCCCATTCCATAGTCATATGCTCGAGAAAGAATCTGTGTAAAGTGCCATAATCCAGTGTCCTCTATCTTTGGCCTAACAGCTTGTGCAATCTGAACAAAAACAAGAATGATAGAAATTTTATATCTCCAGGAAAATAAACTCGAGAGCTCGTACCGTGCAGTGCTTACCAATATCAAGCCCCAACCAGTCGGCAAGAATGCTAGACAACACACAATCAAGTCCTTGACGGATAGCTGACAGATGAGGGAAAGCGTAGCGATAATAGTCAGAACAGCAAGAAAGAGGAATGCTTTGAAGATTCTGAACCACAGGTGGTAGTTGGCACTGAAAAGCTGCCTTCCTATGTTCACAGCCTGTAAGAACATGGTCATATTAAACCCTAGAAATGAGGCATTTGTAGTACCATTTTCAGATCACCTGCATCAATTCCTAATGCAGACAAAACCCTGCTGGCACTCATGCATTCATTCAGAAAGAGAGCACAAAAACAAACGACCAACATTGTACAAAACAAAGAACGGAACCTAAACCTTATCATTATATCGTCAGTTGGAATGTGTTAACACCCAATCATGCAAGACTGACATTCACATAAGCTCAGCAGTCAGTGACATTCACATTCACTTTACCATGAATCCTACTGTTAATTACCAATGGTTTTATTTCCTGTCATGAAAAATAAACGTTGTTTCTCGGATTCATGTTTCCTGATTTTCACAATCTCATTAAAAGTTCCTTGCAGCAACTATATAATTTATAGTAAAACAGGTTAACAACAACTTCATGCCCATAAGTGCAGAGTATCGGTTGGGGACTTACCTTGACTAGTGAGAAAACTGCAATAATCACAACCCATGAAAGCACATAGACTAGGACATTCTTGCTGTGTTGGGAAATATCCAGGTGATAAACCAGACCATATTGGTACATAAAAAACCGAATAGAAAGAAGGACTTCAAATATTCTAGCAGACAGCCCAGAACCGCGGAGGTGGGCCTGTTCACCGTTCCACCAAGATTGCCAACTTTTGTCCTCTCGGATTCCCAATCCACCTGGCTGCCTAATCCACTTATTCCAATCTTTCCAGTCATCTACAATCTTGTCCCAATCAAACCCTGAAGGATTAAATAGAAAAGGTGCAAGCAACCACGTGATCGTCATAAACCAGACGGAATATGTGATTAACACATATGTCATGCTGCTCTGGTAGGAGCGTCTAAATAAATCATACACTATCAGAAGCACAACCAGTTCAAATCCCTTAACAAAGTGGCTTCGTGAATACAACCGATAATTCTCAGTGAAGCTGGCATGAACCACCACAAACTTACGTCCAGTAGGTCTGTACTTAGCACCACCATGCAAAATTGTTCTGCCATAATAATGAACTTTAGTTCCCAGTGCGAAGGTGAAGAAAACAGCAGCTAATTGCAATTGCATGAGGATAAAATCTTTTAAGGATATAAGAAATCCTTTCTCAAGTCCAATCTCCATAACCATTGGTAAGCCAGTGAGAAGCCCAAGTTGGATAAAAGATTGGGAGGCAAGAGCTGTCTCCAATGATTGTATGTTATGCAATCTAGCCTCGCGAAGCAGTGTTTTCTGCAGCCCACTTAGGACAAGGTACAGCTGACCGTAAAGGAACACGTAAATTCCAACGACGGAAATCTGGGAATTCAAAATCAGTTTCAACCAAATCAGAAGGCTAACTGTAGACATTAAGTACAGCTGCAAAGGAAAATGTTACACAAATACGATTCTTCAAATTTAAAGAAAGCATGTTGAATTAAATCCGCCCAACTTCAAGGTCAAGTAACTTCAGAGTAGCATGCTGCCGCTCCTTCTGATGCACAAAGCTGAGTCATATTAGCCTGAAGCTAGATGAATCAACGGCATCTCAAAACTTATAGCATAATAATTTTAAAGGAATCTACTTGTGTATGAACATTCTGCAACACCTTCTTTTAATAAATTTAAGTTCCATGTTCCAACCTCAAACACTTGCATTGACCTATTTTACTATAGTGATGCTATTGAAGTCTTAAATATTAAATAGGTCAATATCTAGCTACCTTGAATTCTATAAAGAATTAGCTGAGTAAGAAAAGAATTTTACTTGAGCTCAATTTAGTCAAATACTACACTTGTATTTCAGGATTGAGAAACAAAAATACCATGCTACTGAAGTAAAACCCAGTGGTTGTGAAGTAGCAAGATAGCATCCGGAAAAAATCAAAACTGCGTCCCAGCCTGTAGATGTCACGACTAATAGTTTGTTCACTGTTTCCATTGGCTACTTTGGCTTCAAACTTGGAGATCTGGTTTAGGCCTACATCACGGCCTTTTCCAACTTGCAAGTACTCATGGTAAGTGATGCATCCACGTCGTAAGGTAGAATTAAATCCTGCATTATGCCAAGGGTATGGAATGGTGAATAATAAGCTCTTTACAGGATGCAACATTTGGAGTACTCATACTTACCAGCAAATACATCCTCACTTAAGTTGATTGTTTTGGATGCCTTGCTTATGCCACCTCTTGTTATATGAAATAACCTATCAAATACATCTGGATGACCATAGTGGAACCTTACCCTGCTCATTAGGAGAAAATCATAGAAAATAAAATTACTAAACCTTTGAGGACTCAAGAAATAATACCTAATGTGGATTACTATTAATATGTAAATAACAACTACTAAAGAATTTTAAACTGAGATTCCAAACATATAAGAAATTTAAGTATATATAACTAAGATTAGATAAGCATGGTACTTTTTCCTCTTCTTTAACATTAACTTGATGGCCTCCGCACCGTTGAGATCATTATATTAGGTAAAATAGTGCATTTAGGAGAAAGAAACTTGCATAGAAATGCTCATTATGTAATTTCCCAGTGGTAGAGGAGTCTGCTAAAGTAGGGAAGCTATTACCTTAGAGGATTTGCAAGAAGCCTTTGGCCAATGGTAACAAAGCTAGTCTCTTGATATGACATGAACCACGCTAGAGAAGAAACACTGCAATTTGGGAGTATGCATTAGATTCTTCCGTAAAAGATGTAAAATACTCTACTGGAGACATGTTATCACATACTGGAAAATTTATCTAATACAATATTAAAACAGAGAGGATAGACACAAAGATGCTTGGTGTTCTATAATCCAAAGCAGAGAGAATTGACCCAAAGCATAAATTGATGAATGGACCTAGATATGTTTCTAGGGTTTACCTAATGTTTTCAGTAAATTTAAGTTGGCTTGAGATATGCAAGTCAACATGAAGAGTGAAAACTAAATACTAATAATTGTATTTTAGGTATTTATTTAACCTTCCAATAGCAATTGAAATATTATTCAGAAAGCAGCTTATCAGACTTCATACTTTATTCCATTTTTATTGAGGATCTGCACCGCCTGTTAAACATTATATAACTTGTATACTCGATTCATGTTTTAAGGCCACCTATTATTGAATGAAGAAATAATCAAAAGTATTCAGGGGTTGGATTTCTTCATTTATTGTTCTGCATCAGTGACAGAGCCATGAACTGTTTGATAAGAAACAAGTGTGATGTTTGGTCTTTGGAGACATAGGAGAAGTATAATAGACACAACCTTCCAGTGAATATATGTTCCCTCAAACCAAGTATAGTTGGAGGTCTTCTTCCTTGGCACCGAAGAAATTCTTGTAACAGGTTTCTCATTTTCAGAGCTTCTTCCAAATAATTATCCTGTTTAACAGAGTTTAATTCCAGAAATTAAAAAAAAATTGAAAGAAAAGAAGGAAGAGATTCTTAATTTTGAAAAAAGAAAATACCAGAGGAAGTTTATACCTGGTTCATGTCAATAGCTTGGAGGGCTTCCCCGCGTGTGAAAATTATAGCATGATTCTGGTTTTCAGGTTTTCCTTCTCCAATATTTGGTGTCCCGGGAAGCTTTATCCGGTAAATTTCCTACAAATGATTCAACCAAAATAAGATGATGTCATTGCATTAACATATATTTGATCCAATTAAACTTATACAGTTTGCCTATAACTTTGAAACTTTGGCTACATGTAACATGTACACATTCCCATTATTAGTGTTTAAACTTTAAACGAGTGGACAAAAGTAAAGTAGAAAATTAAGCTAGGACCTAACACTTTACTTGATAGAAAAGAAAAAAAAGAATAGAACAAATTCCAAACACCTAAATGTTATAAACAAAAATTGGGAGTGGACGTAGCAAAAACTTAAATGTTTTAGACAAAGCATCTCAATATTTAATCCACAAATTGCTGTAAAAAAAGCCCTGATCCCCTACCTGATCAAGACCATTGACAGCTTTAACCAGTATAGAAGAATAAACAACATTTTTAGGTTTTTCATTCACAATCTCTTCTTTCTCCTCAACATAAGCTACACGGACAGATGGGTACCTTCAAGTAACAATTTTAGGGTTAGAATTGGATAAAATTTGATACTTTAACCACTACAATAATTATTTTTTTTCCATTAAAAAGAATTACCATTACAATACCTTCTCATCAAGTCAATTATGTCTTCTGCATGGGGATGTCCAGAGGACTTTTGAGATCCAAATATTTGACAAGAAACAACATAACTGAATTTCATGTCGACCAATGCATCTAATTGAGCGAATAATGTACGGTTATTTCTTTCAGCAGCAACATAACCCTCAAGAATATCTGGATGAACAGAATTAGCAAAATGAAGATAACGGTTATGTGAAGTTGTTGTTCTCTATAAGTGAAGAAAGACAGCTGAACAGCATAAACTATAGTCAAGATATCAAACCTTCATCATCAGCCATATCAAGAAATGCTTGAATCCTCAAGGCTTCTCTATAGTACATCATTCCTCTAACTGGTACACAATTCGAACTTAGGTAATTCACAAAATGAAAAACATCATTCATGTTTAAGTAAATAAAATAACCAACTGTATGTTTACTATGTCCTTTAAATTCACCTGTTCGGCTTAATGTCTGACCCCGGAAAGAGACCCAATTTCTTAACTCTTCATTAATTCTTTCATCTTTCAACCCATCCAAATTCTCGCATTTCATACGCTCCAAGAAGTTTTTCCACTCATCTAACGAAAACCAAAAGAAATTTCACACTAAATAATGTGGATTCATATATTTAGCCAGACGAAACAAGCTCCTCTTTTCTCACCTGGATATATCCGCTGCATATAAAATAGAATGGAAACCCCTTCTTTGCTTGAATGGAGTTCCTCAATTGAGAAATTAATGTCTTCCATGAAATGTGGAGTCATGACACTACAAAATAGAGAATATATAGTGAACAAGTATGCCTTGGCTTGCAATGCATCTCTTCAAGAGATACTTTTCACCCTTAAAGAATTAGTACATAAAGTGAATTTCAAGTCAGTTGTAGGATCTTCTCCTTGGACTCATTATGTATGCTGATACTATGCAACTTTGCTAAGACTTGCTTCACATTCAATGATTATAGAACTATAAAACTACAAGACAAGTTTAAAAAATTCGATGGGCAAAACTTTCTGTGCTTGTCACAACAACTCAAGCTATTTAGCTGATGATGCAACACATGCCAAGCCAATAAGGAACCTACTCCTGAATGTAGTTAGACGATTACGGAATGTCACTCATCCTTACAAGGCTCAACAAAATCGACAAATTGAACATACTAAGGTGAGTGGGTGGGTCCTGCACAAGCGATGATTGACATCCATGTGGATGTATGAGAAAATATAATGGAATCAGCCAGAAGCCCAAAACTAGAGTGTCAGTAGTACTGCAATTTTAAGCTTGGAATCAACCTTTCAAAAGATTGTTTTACATAAAATGATTATGATGATACCTATTAGTCCGTTCCCACTCATATACACTTCATAGCGCAATGTAAATTTCATCCCGATCCAAAGACAGTTGATTGGAATCAAAAGGGGAATACCAATATGAGCAGGACAATACAGCTTACCTGAAAGATAGCATATTTTGCACTTTCGGAGCCAACGGCATATCAGTGAAAAGCGAAGTAGAAAAGAATGAAATACGTCTCCGAGCCTCTAAGTTTACAGGTACGTCCATTGCCTCATCTTTGACAGTTAGCAATAGCAGAAAACGCTTCATCTGTCATGGGAAGTTTAAAGCAGTTCATTTCAACAATGAGTTCATACAATGTTAGTATCCTTGGTTAGCATATGATTCATACGGTTATAAAAACAGAAACTATCCTTGTCACTCATCAATTTACCGAGAAACAGAAATGGAAGTAGGAGAAATAAAGGAAAAAGAGTATAGTTTCACCTGTTCGTTGAGAGGGCCACTATCTGGCAATGGAAAATGGATAGCGGTCTTGCCAGAAATTGATTCAAACAGCTGTGGTTCAATTGGTCTTGAAAAATCAGCAAGGTTCTCTTCCATCTTCTGGGAAGAGAGGAGCAAATCTAATATTCTGCACAAACTTAAAATAAACTCTTTAGTCAACCACTCTAATGATCTTACAACCTATATCAAAAATGGGAGTGGTCTGAGAATATCGAACCTGGAACCATTTGTCATCATATCATTGGTTACAAGTTCAAACATATCTTGGAGAACTTTAACAACGTTATCATGGTGTTTTACACTTCCCTCAACCTTAAAAATTACATATAATAAATCACCAAACACTCAAGCGCATTAATAAAAGAAATTACATGGACAATACTATAAATTCAGGTTTTGAAGATTATAGTTACCAGAAGTTTAAGTAGCTCAATACATTTAGAATGTAGTGCTGGAAGCTCACGCAAATTGAAATCCTCAAGAAGACTTGATCTTTGCAAGCTTTCTTCAATTTCGTTTAGTAAGCTGGATACAATCCTAAGAGGCCGTACACCATGGGGTACATAGCAGTATTGAAGGACAGAAATGAGAAGAAATAAGAGCAAAATTGCATACTAAGTAAAACATAAATAACTAGAATGAGGAGATCCATACTCAATATTTTCATATTGCAGATTAGGTTATAAGGGAAGAAGCATTTCCTCTACCTTTTCTCTAGATTGCCCACAATGAGAATTTCAAGGACATACTTGAGTGACTCGTAGCAATCGGTTACAGCGCAGTACATGTACTTGTCCTTTTTAATCTTTCTGAAAAGAATCTCATCTTTCCCCACAAAATCTCTTGCAATGCTTAGAGCTGTTGAAAACTACAAAGAACAGAAACTTAGATATAGAAACATATATTTATCAAGATGAAGTTACAAATATTCAGCACAAAGTTAATACCTTATGTGCCAGGAGGAAAATTGGCCAACGAACCATGCCTGAAAATAACTCTGAAGAAATAGGTATAGTCATCAAATCCAACTCCCTATAGAAGAAAATTATCTGTATAAGATTCTCCTCAGAGGTGGCTGTGAAACAGTGCCTGAGAAACAAATAACATATACCTGTTGCTTATCAAGTCCTCTAGTCGGAAAGTATTGATTATTTGGTTCCACACTAATACAAACTTGGGAACCCCATTTGATCCATTTTTGGGTACCTGAGAACAAAATCATCAATGGTCTTAGTTGATAGGGTGGTGATCCAGGCCAACGACATCAAATGAAGAATGGTAATCAACAAGAAACTAATACTTTACGAAATCTCCGGTAGAAAGAATTTCTCGTCCCCTTAGAGCTTTTGGCTGATGGTGGGATCAGGCAAGCATTGAATGCAGCAGGCAAAGTATTAAATCTACTTCTCAGCATTCCCAAGGTTCGAATCTAGAAATGATACAAGGAATAAGACCGTAAGATGACTACCAAAATATTTGGGTGAGAACCACTAATAGCTTACATAAGCCACTGGAATTAGGCCAGGGGTTCAACACAGCTCATCAGATTAAAGAAGAATAATGATAATAACTTATAGCTTACCTCACCAAGATGATGTAAAATGCCATATACTCCACCAAATATTGTACAGAAAACAGAATACCAAATCTGAGTGTCCATGAAATACACCTAAGACAGTTGCAAAATAAACTTGTTTCAAATGCAAATTTGCAATATTTTACTTAAGAAACATAAATGCTAATACATTTGCTCAGGCAATAGTCAAGTTCTGATAAATATGTCAAACTATAATTGCAGAAATTTGAAGAGAATAGAGAATTGTAAAATGTGAGAGAAAACGGAAATGAATTGGTAAAGGTAAAAGTTTTTTAGCCATCAGATGAGAGTTTTAATAAATTGGATATCCATCTTTTAAATGTTATGGCACCACCAAAACTTCATCCAAGGGTAAGAATGGAAGACAATAGAAAGAAGAATAACTTCCTTTAGAAGAAAAAAGATTGCTGCTTTAGATAGTAACAGGCTAACAGACATTACAATTTGTCCAATCCGAGCCCCCGTTATGTAATTGGAAATAAGCCAGGAAGCTAATTTCCATAAAGAAATTGCTATTCTGTTCATATGCTATTTCACATAAGCAAAAAGGGAAAAAACGAAAGGAAGAGGAAAACAAGTTTTAATTTTCGACATGTTGTAACAGAAACTTACCACCATAATAGGAGCCCATATAGCCACAATTGCACCTGAGTTACTTTTCACTGAAGCAACAGAGTGATGCTCGTTATATACATTTACCTCAAAGAGAACATTACACTGCTAAGAACATAATGCAAAAAGAAATGAAGATTACCTTTCGGGAAAAGCTCATGCCAGTCATAGTTTTGCACACCAATCTTTAGGATTAGTCTTGTTGGTTCTATCAGTGGTTTGATCTGTACTTCCCATTGACAGAGACAATCCGTACGGCAACATTAAAAGTGCTAGCTTATTGAAAAATCATAATAGCATGCCACTGATAGGAGTCATATGCTCATGATAACTAAAACATAGGATGTTGTACCCAAAGAAAGGTCAATTTGAATAAGCCTGCAAGAATTAATAAATATTTTCACACATAATTATTGCTGTTGGGGAGGAAGCAACTACATAATGGCTCACCTCAAAGCTGTAGCTGAACAAAAATTTGGTGAGGAGTACCAGTACCCAAAACAATGTATACCTACATAGTAGGAGAAAAAATCACATTACAACAAAATTAACAAAGAACATGATGTCAATAAAGCTTAACAAGAGGAAAGTACTTGAAAACTGAGACTTGGGTTTCTTGCATCCCGCGCCCCACATATAATCTTGGCTGCGTGAAGACAATAGCCATTGTGAGGTAGCGGTGTAAATTACTTTTTAAGAAAGTATATAATAGGTAAATTTTATCTTCAGAAAACAGCTAAATACCAAATGACTTTCAGTGGATGTCCATTAAAAAGCAGAGAAAAAAAAATGTGTCGTTTCTAATAAATGCATGCTTTGCACTTCACTACCTTTCCTGATGGAAAGCAAAAAGAGTTGAAAGAAAAAATCACATATTAAGTCAATTGTTTTAGATAGCATAGCGGCTGTCAGCTTCTATACAACCATGACATTGCTACTTACCAAACAAGTACAGCTTCTAACATTTATTATAAGTCTTTAAACAGTAAAACATTTCCAAATAACAGTATACTGAGAATGAACTCATATCTTGTCTCGCAGCTTAAGCAGTTAAGATGTGGGTATAATGTGGAGAAATGGCACTCACATAATGATGGGACTCAATTAGGTTTAGTTAGACCATCTCTAACTTTCAACCTACTATTCCTACAGTGACCAAAGTTCTAATATGGCACTAACAACTTGAAGTATAGAATTCCCAGCCACAACAATGAAACTATAAAATCAGAGTTAGTTTTACAATGTCATTGGTTTATTATTTTCTGGAATTTTCTTTTTGAAAGGGCTCACTTTTAATAATGAATAACAATGTTGGCATCTAGTGCAAACTCATTTCAAGATGGAACACAAAATCATCTAAGGATAGAAAGACAAAGGGATCAACCAACATTACCTGTGTCCACCAAGAAAATATTTTGAACATCTGCCAATTTGAGATCTCAATATACTTGTTAACAACGGGAACAAAAAATAAGACCATCTCAATTGCATTAGACGTCAGGTAAATGGCAACAGCCACCATATAGGAGGACAAACACAACTGTCCAAGCCAACTTTGCTGCCGTGCGGAATAACAAGTATATTTCCTTCTTGATTTAGCATAATATACAGGAAGAACAATAGTCCATATGACTGCGAAAATGAGCTTCAGCACTTGTTTCCTTTTTGTGGAGAGGTCCATAGTTTGTCTAGTACTCCACGTAAAGATGATGTCAAGAATTGCTGCAAGCAAAACAGTTTTTGGTCTACCATTTAATTTTGTGTACATTAGGGTTATACAATATAGTAGACACTACACAAGTGCAAATTTTGGATTTCTATGTGCCTGTTTGTGTCTCAAGCAGTGTTCCTTCTTCGCTCCTGATGAGTTCAAGTACCACTTTCAAAACAGCCACAAATTAACCAAAACCAGTGATCCAAAAATACTTCAAGTCCTCAAAAGAAAGAAATACCACTCGTTTAAGGTGAAATTATAAGTGCAGCTCCTGGTATTTCTGGAACATTTTAAGAGTGTTCTTCTGGAGAATTCAACATTATTCATCATTTTGCAGATGTATGGATGTTCGAGCAGAAGAAAAGTCAAATAGTATTGCTTAGACTCATTCCAAAGTAAATCTGTTCAACCATCCTAGATTTTATTTCAAAAACAATCTGCATAACATTGCCAGTTGCATTGCCAAGGAAATTGTTTCAGAAGATCTTTATAACCACACCAGTTGTGTGCACCTGGTAGTTGTGATAGATAATTAGTAGTGCCATGTAATACCATACCTCGTAACAGGTTGAGAATTGCAGACGTAATGAAGATGCTCATAATGTCCTCAAATACTACGGCATCAAGCATTTCAAGTGGAGATCCCAAATCATGGCAAGCCATAATTATCATTGCCTGAAAACAAGACACAAATACCATGAACCACAAGATCACCCTCACAAGAAAGTAGTAAACAATTTTTATGTGATTTTTGACAAACCTGAAGGGATAGAATATAAAAGCTCCACATTCTATCAAAGCTCCTAAAAATTTGCCAAAAGGAACGAATCTCTACAAAATTTGTCTTCCCAAGCCATTTTGGTTTCTGTTGTTGTTCAATAGAAGCCTGTCACAAGCAAAAAGCAATAAGGAACAAGGATGGGGCGAGCCAAATGAGGTATAGACAATTGAGGATCAAGATGTGCTTTCAAGTATGTTTCAACGAATAACCAAAAGAAACAGTAGCAAACATGGTGAAAAGGTGGTATCATTGTCCTCAAAAATAAGAACAAAAGAAGTCTTGACAAAAGCCAATGCTTTCTTAGGAGAATCAATGAGGTCTTAACCCAACCAAGCAAAGGCATGAGACATCCACCATTCTCCATGTAGTATGGATTGTGTTACAGCTTTTGAATTGAAATCTAATAACTCCAGAAAAGAAAGGGAAAGAAGAAAGCTTCTATTGTTGATGATGCAAACATTCAAAATGAAGAAGTAGAAGACAGAGACAAACAACTAACATATATGAATTGTTTCAAAGAGAAATCTAAGAATTCAAACCTTTTTGAAATATTACTTGTCAGGATCTACTTTTTAAACTATTCAATGATTATGTTTGATCTCACATGATGGCTTAGCACAAAATTAACCAGACAGCCACTTGTAGTTGCAATAGTCATGTCCTACATTCCAAGTGAAAAGAATAAACTAATAGGAGCTAACCTATCATTCAATGCCATAGAGGTGGCCAGTTAAATATCTAGTTTAGTAGGTTAATGATGTATGAAGAGGAGAAGTACGTCCTTATAAATTCCCTGAGTGCTGATGTCATCTACTATCTCTTTAAACTTCTAAAAATATGAACACAACAAAAAAAAACAATGGTCCAAAATGAGATGTGATAGAAAAAGACAATGCTTTATATGTTGATTTGGCATCTATTCATCTCACAAATTAACTACAGAATAAAAAAAAACTTTCCAACTATGCAATCTGAATTAGTAAAGTTTACCCCCAATCCTTCATCCGCGTTTAGTCCCAGCTCTTCATCTCTTTCCACTCCTAAATCTTCATTTATGATTTCTTCCTTCCTTCTCTTCTTATTGCCTGTATTCTTAACTTTGCATTTGTTTGCAGCCTCAACACAGAAGAAATCATGATCAAGACGCATAGGCCAACCTATTTGGAAACAATCAGGAGACCTGTAGAAACATACAAGCTGTAAGAACCTGACCTTTTAACATATTTAAAGTCAACTCAATTGATAGAAATATCAGTTCTGACCAGAAATACTCATTCAGATCATCGTAGTTTCTCCATGTAGAATGGTCAGCTGTACCATTTTTATTTTTGTCAGCCTCCTTCAGTTATTAACAAGAAAATTAGAATCCAGATGGCAATCGTCAACATGAATCATTATACAAAAAAATTGGGCAAGTACCTCGAATATAACCCTATATATAGGGGTTACTACATTGGCAAGGAAAGACTCAAATCTGCCTCCATATGCCAGTGCAACTCCCTCTCCAGTTAACAAACCATGCAATTCATAAGCCATCTGAAATCAACCAAGAAGAAAACTGTGTGAATTTCATTTACAACCATGAAATATGATAAACCAGCTATGTCACCTTCAAAACTCTGGGAGTATATTAAAGAATATCTTAAAAGAACGTCAATTAGCCAAAGATTTCTTGATAAGCAAACAATCAACTCAATGTTCATTCAAATTAATCTCAAGATACGGCACCAATTTAGAAATCATTTAAAAACCAAGGAAAGCATCTACTTCATTCTAGTGCAATTTATGTTGTTATTAGACATCAGAACAGTTCAAATTACGTTTTGTTTCTCCTCTTGAAATGGCATGAGATACAATCATATAGGGACGGCGAGAAAACAGAGTTCGTTATTCAATGACCAAATAATACCTCAGAAAAAAAGAATTTGAGAACTAAAGATTAAGAGATGGGCATCCTAATAAACAATTGTCTAACATAAGTTGAGTTTTCATATTCCCCTGCTATGAAAACTTCACATGAGAGGAGTGTAATAATTAAGTTGGTCCAACTTCAATAAACTGATGAAGAATAACTTGTGTGCATCAAACAAAAACCAATTCTAGTAATTGATATTGGTTTGTCCATGAGGCTTACGTTGCTGACTGCCTACATCTCATATTACGATATCTCGTAAGGTCAAAGTAAAAGGGGAACTTATCATGATGTTTAAGGTTGTAGACTATCTCATAAACAGATCAATATGTCCACTAAGTAGAGATGATATTGTGGTAGGAGTGGCACACTAAGTTATATTTTCATTTGTATAGAATTAGATGATGTTCTGTTATTCGTCCAAGCTGAATCAAGACATAGATCAAACAAAACTAAAATATATTCGTACCAAATTAACAACAGCAGGAACCCAACAGTTTGCCCATAATTTTTCCTTTGCATTATTTCAAATGCGTCCTCTCCTATTATTACAGAAATATAGAGATGTGCGTTTCTAAGACTGTTATATTATGTGAAATACTCGAAAAACACAACTATGCCAATTTTGAAGTCCTCCCCAAGTCTCCAAGTGGTGTGCAGGTTCCTTTATCATTGGCAAGCGTTGTTTGTTTTGGCTTCAAAGTTCTAGAGTTAGAAGTCAACTAAGTAAGTGGCCCCAGTCATATTGAAATTGGCATCATATTAACATGTTAAGTTCCACCAAGAAAACAAGCATCCAGTTTAGATTGTGAATCAATTACAAGTAAATCATAAGCAGAAAGATTTTTGTCTTACATGGTGAAAAATATAGCATAGACACTCTGGCATAAACCGCAAGTTTGCAGCCTCTCCCCATATAAGAAGGTAAAGCGCTGTATATAGTATTTTATATTGCTGAGCTTCCTGTTTCACATATGGCAACCTGCAAAACAAGTAACCAATCTACTGCATAAGGAAAGACAATAATATAAGGAAAGACAATAAAATGCATAGATGTGCTGTAACCAAGGAATTGAGAAAAACAAACTAGTAAATGGAAAAGAAAATCTACTGTTTTTTAAAACTGAACAGAGACAATTCAAGCATTTCGGAGAAAAGTATAAAAGCAGATCACTTATCTTACCTGATATTGTTTCTTCTCCCCAAAAATTTGCACCAGCATGTATAATTTTTAAAAGTTTTTTTCATCACTTCATCTATAGCTGCGTCCCCTAACTAATACACGCGAGTAACAAACATTTCAAATTGAAAGGATAAGATGGCGTGTAAAAGAAAGTTCAATAATCAAAGAGCTAAAAAACCTTTGAGATAGAAATCTGCTTATGACATTGCCTAGTGTGGGTGTTGGCAAGTAGTAGAAGAAGATGCTCCCTTTGGTTCGCTACATTTCCTTCCTACAGAAAAGCATAGCATAAGAAAGTGTATTGAACTTCCATATCATAAATTAAGTTAAAATACCCTAAATTCATACTGTGCAAGCGCAAGTCCAATTGCAAATATGATGTGAGATCATACCACACTGACCAATTGTGAGCAAAGAAAACAATTAGGAAAATAAGAAAATCGGCCCGATAAATTACCTGAAACCCAAAGCAACAATGTAGAAATTCAAACAAATCCATGAAGGGACCAGATTTCTGAAACTCTTCAGCAGAAGGTAAGCCACGAACATTGCGAACAACAGCAATGGAAGCTTTAATCTGCATGAATTCATTAGTTTCTCAGTAGTCTTATTTCATGTGATCAGACCAGAGACCTGCTTCAAGTGCATAACTTTAAGGCATTTGGCCGAGCTCAAAAATTCAATACAAGCACATGAATCCAAAATTACCAAAAATAATAGAAAGGAGAGAATTTAATAAAGCTATCAGTTCATCCCAGTAAATACATTGTTAGTTTAGCAAGTTTAAGGGATCGAAATATTTAGTACTATTGTAACTAATCCAGCCAAAAGAATCAAAAGATTAAGAAAGAGATCAGTTAGAACAGCCTCAGACCTCTGGTAGTTGCATAATGGCTTGCTGAATACCTCCATGTTCTAGAGGAAGAATGTTATATGGTACATAGAACTCAGACTTTGCACGAACACTGTCCCTTTCAGCAAGGGCCTATTGAGAAGGAAATGGAGATAGGTAAATACAGAGAGCAAGGGATCTTCCATAATTCATTGTTCTCCTACTAATAAATGGAAGGAGGCAATAAAAGAAAAGGAAATTAAATGATGATGAAGGAACCTGAGGACCAGCTGCATTTGTAACTGTCTTCAACACTTCAAACAATACAGAAGCTATTCTGCGTGCATTAATCAACTTCTCTCTGTGACTGATTTAGAGAAAGTTCCACAAATTTAAATCAGCCAAGAAGCTGTTGAGGAGTATCCAGTGAAAGATTAGATCAATAGAAGCAACAGTAAGTGCTTGAGAGATAAAGCTCACTTACTTATCATCTAAATCAAATGCTTCTCCGCTTTTAACAATGTAGTCCTTGTATGCATGGTAAACACGTCTGAGTTCACGTATGTCACTCCTTTCTTTCCGACTCCTATAGGTCGGTTCTTCATCCTTTACGTTATCGAAACCAACAAAGAAGAAAAATCAAAACTTTTGATTAACAAAAAAAAGTGGTGGTGACTTCCTCTGACACCAGGACAACCAGAGGTTAAAACAAAATGTAGAACGTGAAAAGAGGCTTCACTGACTAAAAACTTTAGAGAGATTCTTTCACATTTTAATGGGACATCTCACAATGTAGAAACAATGAACAGAAGCAAACATAGAGATAAAAGAAAATGCAGGTCAAAACACTTACAACTAATAAAGCTTATATAAATGACTCTGCTGCATTACCGAAAGTAGGTTAAACAAAACCGAAACCGAATGACTAACAGGTTACAAAGTGAACTAAATACACAAGCATCTGCCACAACTTATAACACGGCTCCAAATCTTAGAGAGAAAAAAGATATTGTGATCAATGAGAACAACTAAAACAGATTCAGTTTATTGCACATTTCAGTATACAGCCAAAGCAATAGAAATGAGGGGTTGATATGATCAGCTTCGTTATGTCCTTGCCTGTTCAAGTCGCTGAAGAAGAGACGTTTTAAACTGCCTAACACCCCTTCCACTTGAATTGCGGTCCATCTTGTGAGCTATATCAAAGGCATGGAAGCGGCCTGACCCAGAAGCACAGGTTGTTGAGATATAGTTATATACATAAAAAAGCAGAGAAGACAAACATGAAACTTGAAGCATAAATTCAAACAGGTGGCATACAAAGATAGGCGATACGGGGCTCCTCAGATTCAATCAAATTGGCAACACGAAGAAACCTCTGGATTTCTCTAGCCAAAGTGGGAGGCAGCCTCTCACTGTCAAAGGGCTCAGGGCCATGTCTACTACTGGCTTCTCCAAACGAGGAAGACCTTGTGAGAGCATGGGTAGGGGCGTCGTCGGGTTCAATAATTGGGTCTGCGAGAACAATTTCTGACATTGTTGTTGTGAAGAGGAATGCAAGAAGGAGGTGATGAAAGAAGAAATGGGTACAAGTGGTATCTTCTTCTTCTCGTCCATCTCCATTTCCATCTTTTGATTATATATATGGTAGAACCGTAGAAGTAGGCTTTTTCGTTTTCTTTCTTTCCTTTCGCTTAGTGACAAAGAGAGTGCGCGCGCACTTTGTGAAGGGTGGTTATGGAGTTTTTGATTGACTGATCGTGCTCATCTTTTTGCTTTCGCTTTCCTGCTTTTGCTTTTGGTGAAGAAGGAAGGGAAAGGAAAGGGTTTTAGGGGGGTTTTGTTTTGCGCCTTTTATTTATTTATATATTTATTTCCCTGTTTTGTTTCTTTTGTATTTTTGGAACTCTCTTTGCCTTCTAAAATAAATTGGCACCCGGTCTAGCGTATTTTGGCACCCAATATATTAGCCTTTAAATTTTTTGGCACCAAACATTTGCTATCCAGGCTCACGTTTCTTTTATTTTTTTTGTTATTACCTTTAAATTCTTCAAAACACCCAGAACCAATTATTAATTGACACATGACATTTATCAATTTTTGCTCCGTTCTTGGTATGTATAACGGAGGTGTTAAAATATTTGAAAAGTAAGGGACTTGGGTGTCAAAGTGTCTGTAAATGTTAGGTGCTAAAGTGTCTAATGGAGCAAATATCAATGGTCTTGAATTTGTCAATTAAGTCTTTGGCTGATTTGGGCCTCTAGGTCGACCCAGTAGACTTTTTTTCTCTTGAAATTTCCTGACACTACAAAAAAACCTGCCAAATATTGACGGAATTTTTGCGACGAGACAATTTTCGTCAAAAATTTGGACCATTTTCGTCGGAAAATGAAAAGTGAATTTCTTTTTCTTGGCGAGAAAATACTCTTAGTGACGATTTTTTAATATATTATTCCGTCGCAAAACTCTTTTAGATAGAAACAAATGGCGCGAGTCCGTTGAAAAGCATTCTTTATGAAAGCAAAGTGTGGCGCGTAATGTTTGCGACATAATATTTTGTCGCAAAACTTTCGACGAATATCTCCATCGAAAAATTTATCAATTTGTATCGCAAATGTTTTTTATGGAGATTCTGTCGAAATTTATTTAAGTAATAAATTTAAATAATAAAAAAATACAAAATAAAAAATAATTAACTAATTTGCGACGGAATATTTTGTCAGAATTTTTTTTTACGCAATCTAAGCGATAATTTAAAATCACTATAATAGTAATAAAATAGGAAAATAAAGGATTAATTAACTAATTTGACGCATAATTTTCCGTGGCAAAAATATTTTCATCAAAGATTCTATCGAAATAATATTCAATTCGCAACGTAATTTTCATACAATTATTATTAATAATTTTAAAAAAAACTATTTATCGATCAATATAAATTTTAACCACCTATAATTTTAGGCTCAGAAACTATTACCTCATGAGCCACATATGCAAAAGCAATTAATTAACGGGATTAATTAAGGAATATAATTAAAGTGAAGCAAAAGCAGAGAAACCTTGCTGGTCAAAGGTAATTTACGGATGGCAATCACTTTTTTCCTTGCAAATTAAGTATTCAAAAGACAAAGAAACAAATATAAAAAAATAAAACCAAAACTTAGAGACAACGTGCATGCTCATATAAATATGGAAATGCATTGCTGTGAAATCAACTTTTTTATAACTTTAAAGTTGTTAGCAACTCAAATAATTGCAAGTTTTATACTTTAGTTGTTGAAATTGCATGGTAACTGATTATAAAACAAAGATCCAAACCAAAAGTAAAGCCATCATAAAAGTGACCATATTCTTGGCTTTCTTGGTGCGATCCCTTTTCTTCACTGTTAAGAATATTCAATTAAAATGATTAGCGATTGTAATTCCGTATTTCTTATTTCCTCGCATATCCTTTTAACTGAGACTAATTATATTTGAATATTGTCAGATTTCTAAAGAGATGCGCTCTCCTATTATAATTTGTTCTCAAAATTTAAACTCCTAATTATGAACAAATTATTTACTATTTGACCTCATTTACTATTAGTGTGTATCTTAAATGACATTCTCTTCGGGGTGAAGCCACCAAATAAAGTTTTAATACTAAAGATGGTCAATGTAAGCGTGTGTGTGAATCAAATTCTAATAAATCAAATAGATAAAAGAAATAAAAAGAAATATTAATAAAAGATGAGTTAATCTCCAAATGACATTTTGGGAAACCCCTAAAAACGATATCCTTCCAAGAAAAGTCAATAAGTTAAGGGATACAACGTATAAATTTTCCGTTATTTTTTTTGCACATTAAAAGGGACAATTTTCAATATAATCCTTGTTCTAAAAAAAATAACTTCCTAATTATTTTTCTTTTCTTGCAAAAATATTATTTTTATCATTTCTAATATATTAAAAAATTAAAATTAGTGTTGATTGAATGTAGTTAATAAAATCATTGAAAGCATTAAATGATGAGTAATTTCAAGCTTACAGTATGAAGTGAGTAATTAGTGTTGATTAGTATTTTTATATTATTATTTTAATTATTGTGAAAGTAGGTAGGGAGTTTTTTTAGTATAGAGTTTTTATAATTTTTAATTAATATTCTCAAGATTCCATAACTCAACACACGAGACCAGAATTATAAAAACTCTCTACTAAAGAAAAAAACTTTCTATCCATTTTCACAACAAATAAAGTAACGATTAATTAGTATTTTTAATGTATTTCTAGTCAATTATTTTTAATCGTTTTATTAATTACGCCCAATCAACACTAATTTTGATTTTTTAATAAATTAAAAATGATAAAAGTAATATTTTTTTTTATAAAAAAAAAGGGTCGGGAATATCATTGTAATTATTTTCGTAGCAGCAAATTAATGGTTTTTCGTAGGTACATAAACCCAATGTATCGTTAGACCTCAGAAATAAAACAAGCCCCTAGTAAGCAAACCTTCATACACTATTGACTACCCTAATTAACTACGTACGTACCAACCCAGTTTTTGACTTTTAATTTAAAGCACTGATTTTGAAATACTAAGGCTTTATGGACATTAATTATTAATTAATTTAACACTAATTAATTTGTCTTTCTTTTTTCCTCGTTGATGGAATGCAAGTAGTAACCTAACTCCAGGTGCTCTCAAACCTTAAAATTAAAAAAAGTAAAGTACGAGGGGAGCTCTTGAAGATCTTAATTCAGCTCGAATTTAAAATATTTAGTATTAGTAACGAAACTAAGAAGAATATTTTGGAGGGAACTAATTAAATATTATAAAAAAAATCTATAAGTCCAAATAAAATAGATTAACTTAAAAAAAGATAAAAACTTTCGGGAGTATTATTGTAATTAAATCTAAAATTTGGGGGCAAATATAATAAATTATAAGAAAATATAGAAATTTAAATGACTAATATGGTGAAATTTAAAATTTTAAAGGGGGTTTAGTAACAATAACGCTTCGCTACTAATCAACACCTAATATATGCATCCCGCTCTTCTGGCGAGGCATCCCCCCACCTGCACACATAAATTGATACCAACAAGTGAACTTTTGTGAAAGTTGACTCGGAGCCCTGAAAAAGCCTCGAACCAACGAAGAGTCCCTTTCACTCCTTGT
The DNA here is from genome assembly GCA_002752925.1 of Viola pubescens var. scabriuscula. Classification (NCBI taxonomy): domain Eukaryota; kingdom Viridiplantae; phylum Streptophyta; class Magnoliopsida; order Malpighiales; family Violaceae; genus Viola; species Viola pubescens. Next base: position 22,206 of record NBIL01032130.1, read on the forward strand.
ATTTCATGCTCATCATTATTAACAAAAATAAGGGTATCATAGTTATGTAAACACGTTCTCTAAAATTCTCTAGCTTTTCAGAAAATTCAGAAAATTCTCCGTTTGTAAACAACACCTAAGAAGCCAAAAGTTTTGGAACTATCCCCTAATTAAATACGAGAATATATTTGATATATTAGTATGCCCGAGAATTAATAAATCAATAATAATAATTGTGTATTTATTTATGAAAATAAATACATACATTTATGCTAAGGGAAACTAATATATACTTAATGAGTTAAATAAATTACTAGTTAATAGATGTGTTAATACGAGTTAATGTGAGATATAAATATGTATTTGTTAATATTTATATATGCATCAACTTGTATAATTATTTATTTATAATTAAATATATATATATAT
>NBIL01032141.1:0-12012 GCA_002752925.1 Viola pubescens var. scabriuscula
TATATATATATATATATATATGAAGAAAATAATTCTACATTTACAGGGGCTATCTGTATATATATATAAAAATAATTATATATATTTATAGCAACTGTACCCTATCCACACTGTAGGATGAATATGACGCGGCAAGGAGAGCTGCTCCGACGCCGGAACCATCTTCGGTGACTTTAAGAATAACATGTCGAGCCACGTCCTCCCCCAGTATTTCATTCAAGCCTTCACGCAAGTATTCCCTAAACATCCTGTACTCTGTATATAAACTTCCTTCAATTGCTACAACTGTTCTTCTCATTTTTACATCACTTCTACTTCTTCCACTGGCAATACCTCCAGTCCCATCTCGTCCAATCTTCTTCAAGATCCCCACAATACCAGCAGCTGCCAATCGAGCAGCCCTGCGCGTTACGACATCACATACTCTTACGATGAGCTTTCTAGCCTTCAATGGGATTTCGTGCATCTGAAATGGGTGAATAACAAACAAACCTCACATAAGACAAAAGAATGCAATCTAGTATGCGTTTTTGTTTTTTTAAGAACAAAAAAAATGACATAATTGTAACCACACCTCCAGAGTTTCTTTCAAGATTCTTGCAACTTCCATCAGATCGGGAGAATCATCCTCATGCATTGCAGCCACTAAAGGGGTTCTGACCAAGCAATACAAGGGAAGGAGTAAAAACTCTATTACGATGAGATTTTTAACAAATTCTCATGAAAATCAACCATCTTATACTCAGCATATCACTAAATCAGCTCATACAATCACACACCATGCATACAGCAAATGCAGACACTGTAACTAGATGAGAATCAGCATGTAAGCATTACTACCTTATTCCAATGGCACCACATGCATACTATGAGAATATTCAAGACTCCAGGAGCTAAAAGAAAGAGCATAAACACTGGTCGATAATGGGTATCTAAAGAAAGTACAGAACAGAGGGACATACTGTAAAACAAATGGAGTCGATAATGGGAAAGAAACAGGTCCAAGGATATCTGAAACCAGTGACATTCTGAAAATCACCCTTCTAACCATTTCACCCAGGTACATCCCAGATATCATTTTCTCAAAACCCTGCAGTAATTCCAAAAAGCATTGAGCCAGTCTCTTTTAGACAAAAATCAATAAGATGAGAGAAGTGACAACCCATTACCTGATCATTTGGATTAGGGCTTTCAGCATCCAGATCAATATCATAAGAAGTTCTAGGCAAATGAGACGACCAGAAATTTCCCCACTCCATATTAATAACCTAGTTAAACAAGAGAACGGCACAATTTGAGCAACTGGACCGAATAAAATCAATTTCCCAATACGAATCATGGGAAGATGTACAAGTAGTCTCCTACGAGACAGTCCAATATTCAAAAAAAAGATGCGCAAGTAGGATAAAGAAAGGATACCATGCATCCAGAATTTGTGAGAAGTCCTTGGCATTTTATGATGGCATCTGCCCGCTCCAAATAGCAGGCATTAGTACCGGTCCCGATTATCACCGCAGCAACAGTGTCCGCATCATGGTAATGGGCAAGAGCTAATGTCCCCACGGTATCATTTACCTGTTTAAAACAGCGTACTAATGTTACACTCCTTTTTTTTCCAATCTTAATCATCAGGGTGTCAAAAGCAGATGGTCACATTTATGCACTAACTACAATATATATTTACAATTCATCATCATAAAAAATTCAAATACCAATAATATCTTCCATGAGCCTATTAACCAAAAAAAGCAAGGGCAACCCAAATGATACACTTTTCCAGACACAACACATAAGAACATTACAAAAAGAATTCCAACTCTAGTCTACCTTAATATCTCCAAAATAACAACCAAATAATGTGATTTGCCAAAGAAACAATCCAACTGTAACATCATTTGAGGAAGAGAAAAATATACTCACCAAAACGGGAACTCGCGTGTCTAAACCATTCCTGATCAGTTCGGCTTCTAAACATCCAACAACTTCTCTTTCAAGCTACAATAATTTGTGAACAAATTAATCCAAAATAAAACTTCAGTTACAAAAGTCACTTACAAAAATGTTAAACCTTGTCAACTGCTAAGTAGAATTTTTTTGCAACTTTTCCATGCATATTTATCAATAATTTAATTAAGCTGGACAGAATATTTAGATAGACAGTTCTAGTATATACTATGATGAAAACACTGTCCAAATCAAAGCCCTTTTAAGCTTCATTTAGTCCTCCTTAACAACATCATTTTGGACAGCTGTAGATGTACTGATAACAATAGATTTAGATATGCAACAGCTCCAGAAATGCAGTTAACGTAATTAAGCAGTTGCCTCTCTTTTTTTTGATGAACACATTATCATACAAGCACAATCAACTCACCATGTCTTCAATATGAAATCCTTTTGTCCACTTGATAAGGATCCCAGCACGAAGAGACAACTGTTTCACTGGGAAAGAGAAAGTAAACCCCAATTGTCTTGTTTTAACTGTAGAAGACTCAAAACCACTTTCTTCTTCGTCAAGAAACTTTTTTAATGTTGAAGCAAGAAAGCTGAAGAGATCCTGTCAGTTAAAATACATTAGATACTGTAAAAATGAAAATAAACTTTTTTTTCCCAAAAATAAGTTAATAAAAAATTCAGTCACCTCACTTGTGCTGTTCATCAACCGCGGAGGAATTGGTTGACGTTCTACATCTTTCGACAAGATTGAAGACCTTCTACCTCCTAGCTGAACCCGCAAGACCCTAAAATTAGTACCCCCAAGATCTAGAGCATAATAAGTTCCTATCTCACTCCTGACAACACCAAAACCAATTTACCAATTCAACCTAAGCATATAAAGAAAAGTACGTCTGTAAACTCAAATAAGCAAATCCCCCAGTCACAAAACAATCATTTGCCAACCATTGTAAAACTCACTATCTGGGAAATTAAGAAGTCTATCATTGCAAAATTCTTGATGGTCATAGCAACAGACAGGAGGTGTGTGCAAGATACACAGGAAACTTACCATTATTTATAGACAAATTCATGTTTCAACAGCAAATATTTGTAATCAATTTGAAATTGCAAACATAGATAATACAATGCAGATACTGTTCATTGATTCTTAACATCCCCAATTCATCTGGTTGAAAGAGAGAACACTGTATCAAACTCCACAAATGCACCAAACGTTCCAATGGGTGAAAATAGCACTCAAATACACAATCTTTAACAATGACAATCTTGTATAAGAACATGAAGGGAAACGGAACAGAATAAAACACAGAGAAACAGTGACCGACGTCCAAAAAAGCAAGAGAGAAACTGCCTTTACAGGGTGGCAATGGAAACAAATTTGCATAACCAAAACAAAAAAATTGACAAGAGAACAAACAAGAAGACAACCCAAATATCTCAGAAAGAAAGAAAAGGAAAAAAAGACAACCCTAGATAACGATTTTTGAAAAATAGGAAAAAATAAAACACCACCACAGAAATCGAAATTGATAAGAAAATGAGGAAATCTGAACTCTACCAAGAGTGGGAATGCAACAAAAATAGACAACAAGACCAGCAACCAAGAAAAAATTCCTTGTCGACAGAAAAAAAACAGAGGAATAATACGCACTCAAGTTTCAACAGTAAACTAAGGGAGAAAAACGAAAACATTCACTCCATTCCCTCCCCATCCAAAACTCAATCAACAATCAAACGAGAAACGGATCAAAAAAAATCACCTCATTACTCCCAAACAACCTACCCAACAAAAAAACCCACTTTCATGTCATTGCAAAGACAAAAGACAAACGCATAGTTAAATTAGATAGACGGATTACCCAGAAGGCAGACTGTCAACGAAAGTGAGCAACATTTTGAGCTTGGACCCTCCTTCAGATGCTAAACCAGCATGCATCTCAACAGCCATAGCATCCACTACCTGCCTTAACCTTCCAACAGGCGTGTCACAACCTTCTTCCAACTCCTTCAACACTCCAACCACTCTGTTCCACTTCTTCCGACTCTTCACCCTCTTTCCCACCACAACTCCGGCCACCGCACACGCCACTACAGCCACCCCCACCGCCACCCCCAAAGCCAACCTTCCCATCAACACCTATCCCACCACGTATCAAGTACTGATCTTTCAATCAATCAATTCGCCGAACAGGAAAACGACGCCGTTTCATCGTTAAAAAACAGCAAAATCAAAAACCTTAAAAGCTCATGCCTTTCCGATTCCAATGACCTCCCTGGATACAACCCAGATACCGAAGCTTGTTCCTTCTGTTGGGTCTCTTCAGTTACTCGGTTCTAACACTTGAGACGATAATCGCCGGTTAAAGTGCTTGTTGAAGATGACCTGTTCGAGAAAAGGCTCAAAAGAGTGGTTTTTATTATTTATGTTTTGTTCGGAAGAAATAGAGAAATAAAAGGTTTTTAAGAGAGAGAAATGAAGAGGTTTGCAACTTTGCATTACTAGTAAAGAGAAGTGTTGGAAAAGGGAAGCGAAAGAGGAGGTGGGGATGATACTTATATAGGAGACAAAATGGCAGATTTGCCCTTGATGATGTTAGAAAATGACGGATATGTTTACAGGATCTTTTGATGATTTATTTTACCGTTTAGGCCAAAAGATTTTGATGGTAATGAGAATTTTGACTTGTGGCTAGCTTTCTTGTGGGGTTTTAGGAGGAGTTGGTGTTGGTAATTGCCACTAGAGTTGCTACATATTACCACGCTTGTGGCCAATGTGACTTTTGGAGAAATAATTTTAAAAATCAATAACAAAATATATATATCAACCTCTCGGGCTGTAGATAAATTAATAAGAAACTCTTCAAACTTAATTAAGATTTCGAGCTCGACATAATTGTTTAAAAACTACTAGGGAGGGTCCATTCCTTGAAAGGAGTCAACAGAATCTAAATTAATCAACTAATGGGCTGAATGACCGGATGAGAAATAAAAAAAATAATAATAAGTTGGAAACCCATTTTGTTTTGAAAGGTCATGGTGTTGATTGTTTTGACACATTTGATTAGGACATTTTCTAATTTTAAGAGGGGAAGGGAGGCTATAGGTTGTAGGGAATGGTTGTGTTGTGTGGTTGTGACATTTTGATTTTGTATACTTATGGGAGCAAAGACTTGTGTTAGTTTTTAGTTCTAGTACGTGAGTGTGACCTCTTAGCTAAAAAAAAAAAAAAAACTAAACAAGCTACAAGCTCCTTTCAAATTAGTGGCTAGGACTTTGCCACTTACGTTGTGTTTTCATGCGCAATAAAATGAACTAATGAGTGCTTTCAAGATAGATAGATATAGGCTAGCCATTGTAGTTTTGGGGTGTGATAATAGTGGCATGACAACAATGGAGATATTAGATAAATGGTGGTCGTTGGATTTTGGCTATTAGTACGTGGTAAAATGAGTGAGTAGATATCAATTAGCATACTATACTTTCTTTCTTTTTTTTTGGCAACATGACATATTTGCTAAATTAATTGGTGTTAAATCTATATACGTACTGATAATACAAATAGGCATCTTAAGACCCACCTAGGGGTATTTTGACTTTTCATCACTAACGAGGGGGTTCCGATAAATGTACCGCCCGATATATGTCCCCACCGGTGGCCAAGACTACATATACCGGCTCTACTAGGTAAGTATACCGTTCTTACGATACACTAGAGAAAACTACCGGGTAAATGATGTATATACCGGTAATGTTAACCGTGTCCAAGCGAAATGTATCCGGGGGGACTCACAGGGCGAGACTATAAATACCCTCCTCCTTCCCCTCAGATAGACATACAGACATACACACACACGCACAAAACGTACAAAACCTCTACCCCACACAACTACCAACTTCATACCCTATAGATTTTCCCCTATAATCTACTTTCATCATGACGCTTACTAATTTGATCGTCGGAGCTTCTACACCGAAGACTCCCTTCGACACTTTGTAGGTGACATAAGACAGCGAGACAATCCACGTCGGCGTTTCATATTACAGGATCGTCCTCCCTGGGTTTGAGGACTATCATGTACTAAATACAGATCGTCTTAATTCTATATATGTACTCAATATATGTCATACAAAACTTTAACGCGTATGGAAGAAGTAGCAGATTAATACAACATATAGAGAAATAACTATAAAATTAACATAAATTATAATGTACTCGTATCAAACTAGCTAGATTAAAAAAGTAAGTACATATACCAAATACGTCTCTATTAGAGTAATGACTATAAAATTAACACAAATTAGAATGTACTCGTACAAAACTAGCTAGATTAAAAAAGTAAGTACATATACCAAATACGTCTATGTTTTCTTATTATTCTTTCCAATTGAGTTAATTATGTTTTTTTTTTCTTTTTAAGGTCAAATTAGTTAAGCAAAAAATGAAAAGTGGTTTGATGTTCATTTCTATGTCTAAGATAAATATAAATTGATTATTAGGTGTGGGCATTGTTGTTCATGGATGTCTATTGAATTAATCAAACTTTCTACCAAGTAATTAGTTGGAAACTACAGTAGTTGTTATATCTATAGGAATCTTGACTCTAGTCCAAGTTGAGATCGATGAAGTTGAAAGGATTATACACATAAAATAGACACGACAAGACACCATTAACGGAATATAGTGACAAAAACACAACAATATTGACAAAATCATTTACTTAAACAACAGAATATTTGCTTATAATGTGTTATAGTTCTTCTTCTTCTTTGCATTAGTAATTGTTTAATTAGTTTAAAAAGAGGGGGGAAAAATACTATTAGACATTGTTTTATAGTTTTAAAGAATCCAACTCGTGGTTTAATAGCAAATTTATCAATATTTGCAGTAAGCACTTGCTAGGGATACTCGGTCGGCATCTTGGCCAAATTCATAGAATCATATTGCAACCATAGAAGAATATTCATCTTTGGTTTTTTTTTTTATGAGTGTCTTTTTAACTTAAACTAATCTCGTTCGAGTTATGTTTGTTCCTCAAGGGATGGTGACTCTCCCAATATTGGTTTCTCCATTCTAAAAATCTTAGTTAACGGTAGACAAATCTCTTACCATTTGACTATCGCGAACGTTGATGATTTTGTTTTGTTTTTAGTTGATTTAGTTTCATTATTTCGAGTGGTATGTTTTGACAGAAAATATTACCGTATCCATCTCATTAGGAGTTTACTATACCAATCTTTTTATTTTATTTTATTGAAAAATATAATTTTAATACTACTTTTGAAACTATACTCGAAATACAAAAACACCCTTTGAACTAAACTTTCATTGATTTGCCCCCTTAAATTAAATATGGTTTGTTGCATTGGAACACATTTTATTCTGGTTTTGTCCATTTAGCTAATGATCATTTTTAGATCGTATATGGATCTTTTTCTTATAATTAATGAAAAAGATGTAAATTTTCATATATTAGTAATAATGTCGAATAATTATTAAGTGTACGTAACTGTTTCAAATAAACGACCCTAACATAAAGTGTTGAATTGTTGATTGCATCAATTAGTTCGGGGGGCATATAAAAAAGAAATAGTTTAGAGTTGTCCTTGCAGTTCAAATAAAAGAAAAATTTCGAGTACCCATTAGTCAAAATATAAGATGCAGAGGGCATAATAGGAAATAAGAAACAGAGAGGTTATATACATTGTGTTTTTGTACACGTAATATAAAAAAGGGTGTGTGGTTAGCACAAATAATATTTAAGGGACGGGAATGGATTCTGGGGTAAAAAAAGGTGGGTGTGTGATGTGTGTGGTGAAACGGCGACGGTTGCTGCGTATCTGCTTCCGTACATGACAGCTGTGCCCCGCTAGTTCCAGCTGTGCTCACAAAAAAAGTTACTCCCTCCTTCCTACCATCCTCTCTCGTCTGTCTGTCTGTCTGTCTGTCTGTGCGTGCTTGTGTGCCACTGCCATCTCATTTCTCCTCCCTTTTTTTACAAAAATAATTGTTATATTTGTTTTACAGTACTACTATACTAATACTACTGGTGCAACAAGAAAACGTAAAACAAGATTGTAGTAATATCTTGCACTTTTATCCAAAAAAATCTACTCACTTCTCCACTTCAGTTCTCTCTTTTCTCCCTTTGTTGACAGAGCCTTAGCCAAGTTGTTTATTTTCCTTTTTGGTATGTAGGAAGTGGTTGGTTGTGGAAAAAATTTCAATTTAGGAGAAAAGTAAGTATTGATATAATAATAATAATAATGTTTAATTCGTATTGCAATACTCTCGTAATCGTGTAAAATATACTCTAAACATTAATAATCTAAGATTTCATATTCTAAACCTTATATTAGAGTTGAATGCTAAAAATATACTTGTCAAGTTTCAGTTCGATTCAGCAATCTTATTAAAAAGTATGGTTGTTTCAAGTATGGACCTCGTGCTTTAAACTCTTCTTATTCATTAACGACAAAAACTCTTCTTATTAGTTATATGTAAAGAGCGAATGCTTTAATTCTTGGATCAAAATTTTGATAATGCCGTGACTTTTAAAATATATAATTTTCAAGTCATTAAAACATTATTCAATTGTTAAAAACTTGGTTTAGTTTAGAAAGAAAAATAAGATACATTATTACGTGTATTCGACTTAATTAGGCTCAAGAATATGCTTTTAAAATATATTATTTATATAAATAAAGATGAGATTCGAAACTGGATCGAGCACGATTCTATACAACTTAGGCTCCCATGGTCAAGAGCCGGTAATATTGTAAAAAACCGTCTCTTGACTCGCGATAAATTAAACATGCCAGTAGATACACAGTAATCAAAATACTACGTTAAATTTATTTATTTTCTTTTTTACTTTAATTCAACGTTAGAAGATTTTAGGGACTGACTGCTGGAGAATCTGAGCCGTATGATTTGGGGGAGTCAGTTAAAGTGTGCGATCAGGGCCGTACAATTCACCTGCTCGGGGAAGAGAGAGTTGACTTGCCAATCCTAAACTTGCTGGCAAATGGCAATCTACCTTTGATTTTGACCACGTGCTGTTAAAGAACACTGAATAGTAAATTGCTTGTGGGACCCATAAAAATGACGTTAGGTAATATATATAAATAAATAAATAAACTCGTTTTAGTGACCTGTCACCGGTCCCTTCTTCTTTTTTTCTTTTTCCTAACAAATAAATATTTCTCAGCTCGACAGAGTTTCCATAAATAAGTCATTGACTAAGGTTTTGACCATAGGTCTCACAATTTCACAATCACAAAAGTCTCACGACCAATTCAGGAGAAAAGAGGGCTTTCTTAAATCTTAAGGTCACTTTTAGTCCCTCTATTTGTTCATTTTTGTTATATAGCACCTTATGGTTTATAATTTCTTAATAGCCCCGGGTGTGTTGTAAGTATTTCATGAAATCCTATAAGGGGCTATTTTAGATAAGAATTAAAAACATCGAGTCATTTGAGTCAGATCTTACAAAAACACACCAGGCTATTTGAGATTCATGAAATACAAGGTGTTATGCATATTATTAGAAAAATGGACAACCTAGGAAATAAAAATAACTTTTAGTTTTTTCTTGATTTATTTAAAAACAACATTTTTCTCATCTATTTTGTCTAAATAGTTTTCGGTTAAAGTCAGTAGAGTTGATCTGGTGATGAAAAATTAAARGACCTTTAATAGATTATGAATTAAATAATAACAATAATAAGGACCAAATTTCATTCTGGTTACATTAGAATTACTCTTGTTTGCATAACGTCTGATTGTTGAGGTTGAAATTGAAACCAATGATTTATTATTTAAGTAGTGAGAACGTCAAATTAACTATCAATTATACATTAATAAAAAAGAATCCATTTAATTAATATAATCTTTAAGTTATATGAATTTAGAAAATAACATACGTTTAGGTGAAAAATTACATCCCAACTCCCATTTTTTAAAGGTTTAATTGAGTTTAATTAAAGTTTTAAACTCCAAACAAAGCTTTTCGGGTGAGTAATTAAACTTCTCGACAAATGAATCTTTATAAGCTCAATTTTAGGGAAAAGAAGGGGTCAACCTGCCTCTTCTTTATAGGCCGTTTTGGCTTTGCTTTCATCTTGTCGTTCATTCACATTTCCCAGCAGCACTAGTTACAATCTTTACAGTTGTCGTCTTTTTCTTTCGTAGAAGGATGCAGAACTCAAACTTGAATACAAACTTAATATTTTATCGATCATTTTACTACCAGCGAATAATCAATACAGTATAGGTCTTCGTAACAGTTATCATCTATAATTCTATATATATGTTGTATGTTTCTAAAAAGGTTGTGGTTTGCCAAACCAATCAATCAATACACACTGCTGCAAGACATTATCATTCTTTCCCCCGAAAACTAACTGTCTTAATTATACATGTCCGTAAAATCATAATTATGTTACATTACCCAAAAGAAAAATCATACTGTCCGGCCTAAGTATTTTTCTTTTTTAGTGAACGGATAATGTTTGCGGGTAACCAAGTTTTGAGACAGATAATAATATTATTCTACCCAGCAACTTTTTTATATTCCTTTCCTTTAGTACAAGCTATCTAGCCCACTACGTCGACTAATCTGAGCTCCAACTTTATTGATACTTTATAAGCGTTGAGTCTAAATGATGCATCGAAATTATTTTAAAGCAGTTGTGTATTTCATAAAGTTCGAACTAAAAACTTTGCGCACGTTAGAAGGTTACCACACCAACTCTTTTACGCTCCCTTTAGTTTTTTACCAGGCAACTTAATTTACGCTAATCACTAATGTTGAATTTTCCAAATAAATTAGCAATTGTTTCACTAAATTTATATTATGATTTAAAATAAAATCATCTCGCGTTAAGTACAAATTTAATAGAAGTGTGTTTTGCGAGTTCCTTATTTTGTGAAAAAAAATTTTTTTGGCTCCATGATATATACACGACAAGTTTATTTCACTGGTCCAATTACAAGAAGGATTTTTGCTGAAATATCAGTCATGAGAGTACAGTTATACACTGGTATATTCTTTGGCAAATACCCAATACATGACAAGCCAAACCCCAATCATATATAGATTTATTTATTTATTTTTGTCGTCTGCCTGCCATTCCTGATTATACAATATCCACATATTTCTTTGTTTATTTATTTGTTTTTAATGTTATCATGGATTTGACTTTGTTTGACCAAACGAGAAAATATAATTGCCCAGCAAACCAAATTTGAAATTTGAAATTGAACATAATTAATTAATCCAACTATGCAAAACCCTTTCCAATTCAAAACGTACATTATATGGCATGTCTTTTGTCCTTAACTTTTATAGCGTGCTTAAGGGCCGGTCATCCATGGAGTAATTGATTATATTAATTAATCTTTTTAGACCTCTAATGCTCCTGTTTCATTTAAAGTTATGGTTTTCGTAGAGTAACGTATATTTTAAGAAATAAAAGTATTTCTAACATATAATAATATCATTCGTATATAACTTCTTACTTAAAGTATGGAATTATTGTATCTATCGTACCGAAACAACTAGCAATAAATATAATTTTTAAACTACTTATCAATCACCATACATATTAATTAAGTCCAAAAATCCTACCTATAGTTACGTCATTTTCTCAATCGGTCAAATATTTGACCCTGGCTGCTGCATTAGTTTACACTTGTTTTATCAGTACATATATATATAGTAAAATAAAAATAATTAATAAAAAAACTATATGTCCTCGTAAGTGAGACTAATTTTGTTAAGTTTTTATTCAGAGGTGATTCTCTCGACATTAATTAAAAAAGATAATAATAGTAAAGTTAAGATAACATGCTCAAAAAGTTGTCAACCCTAAAACCTGTCAAAATCAATAACTAACTAACTGATTAATTAATTAATTAATATAACAAGACTTATGGTGTTTTTTTCTTCCAAATTTTATATTTTGGGTGGGTGGGATGATGGTAATTCTATATGACATGCTCTGATAAATCACTTCAAACAGTAGGCTAATCCAATAGCAGGGTCATTAAAC